>JAHDVE020010832.1:0-119922 GCA_022606495.2 Halesus radiatus | reverse complement strand
TTTTTTTAATATGACTGCAGAATTTTCCTCTTTAATCCAAAGAAAAATTATAAAATTTTAGTTTTCAAGAAAGCATTATTGATAATTTACTTACACACTGTTGCTTGCTTACTTAAATTCTCAATAACTAGCTTACGTAAAACATAGGTTTTTTTTATCTTCAAAACAGGTTTTTTAAAAATGAAAGAACATGTTTTTTTTTTTACCCTGAATTTCAGTTTTAGAATATGGTTACACTGACGTCAACCAACGTCAACTGTGAACGGGATATCTATGCATAGATATACCACTCTATCGATCTCTATGCGTCAACTTTTGAAGCGTGTTCAGTGGGTGAATGGTATATCTATGTTGTGGAGAGTGGCATAGAGTGGTAAATCGGTATATCTATGGTTCCAGCTGTCACTATTTAGCACGTTGATCACCTGAATTATAAAGAAAACGTATTAAAATGGATGAACCGTTATTTGAAAACGATGAATCAGATAATGAAGTAACATTTAAATCAAACTCTGAATATGCCAAGAAGTATAATACATTGCGACGTAAAGAAGAGTTGTTGAAATGTAATGAGATTAATGAAACATTTTTTATCCCTTCAAAATATCCCTACCTCCCAGAACCGTTTTCTCCACAATTATTCTGTCTTAGATTCACAAAACCTCCAAGGTATCTGTGAAAAATCAGTAATTTTCGTACATAAACGTACTCTTACTACATTTAACATAATATTTCCTATAATTTTCTAGTAAAAAATAAGTATGGCACGGATGCTGTATTATCAGAGGATTCTAGCAGTTCTGAGGACGATGATGACAAAGTCATCTTCACTGAAGAGTTTGAACGAGATTTCTTCAAAACTTTGTCCTGTCTGAAAAAGAAAGATCCACGAATTTACGATCAGAATGTGAGATTCTTTGAAAAGGAATCTGCACCCAATGGAACTGCAGGACCTAAAAAGAAATCTGACAAAGAGAAGCCAATCACAATTCGGGATTACAACAGAAAAATAATTCTTGAGAAAGATGGAAAGTTCAGTGATGATGAAGGTAATTTTTTTACACATTATCTTATGGTATTTTATAATAAATATCAAAATAATAACTACCTAACTCTTGCTGTGGGCGGAATGTCTGCATCGGGAGTCACTTCGTTCAACACAGCCTTTGGAGAGCTGGACATTCTTTTTCGATATGTTTTGTTAGTATTTCGACCGCTTGGAATAACAAGGTTCCATCTGACACTGAACCTATTCTGAGATAACGGGCTTCAAAGTTTTAAATGACTGCATTTCAATACGTATTCAATTTTATATTGTTTTGAGTATGCAAATACGGTTAGTTGAAGGTTCTTAACTGATTTTAAGTATTATCAAGGATCATTATTAATTAGAAATATGAAATCTGGGAAAGTAATTTTATTAGTTGGTACCTTGTTAAGGGGGAAGACTCAAATAAGGCGCTAAACGTCACTTCGCAGTATGCTAACGTAAGCAATACAACACATAATTTATTTGCAAATTCTTAACAGAAATTTACGAAAGTGTCTAAGGTTTTCAGTGACGTAAATTCTTAAACTGTAACCTTTTATATTATATATAAAATACCTACAGTAATTTTAAGTAAAACGCTCGACAGTGCCTTCGCCGTTATGTTAACTGCACCCATTACAAACATATTTAATCAAAATCCTTCCACAATCTCAGAGTAAATAAGATCAAGAACCAAAAGCGTTTATTAAAAATAATCCAGTAAATCTAGATTTTCACTGTAATTCCCTCAAAGTTCAGGAATTTTTAAATTCAGTTCCGTCATACAAAAAACGTATGACAATTTCTGGCCCGCGCGATTGTTGATAAAAACGTTTTATTTCGCCGGAGTAAATCAGTTGTGAGAAGTCCTTCAGAGCGAGCGGGCGTCGATTTGAAATTCGATATTTCTGTCTGTTTTATGACGAATAGCTGGGAAGAGAGGTGTTAAACTGCCACCGGAATGTAGGAATTACGTATTTTCGATTTTTTTTTGTTATAATCACATTTCTTTGCAACGTTCTTTAAGATGGTCCAAAAAGCGATTAATTTATTATACGGCACAATATAAAAAACCTGCGCACTGGAAAAAAACTGACAGACGTGGTACAGATCTACAAGATTAGATCTTTGCAGGCGGTCAACAGCAAAACTAATGAATGAATGAATTATTTTTAAAATCTTAACATTTTTTGTGCCCATATAATTTACAATCTTGACGCCCCTGACTGCATATATAAGTATGCCGATCTGTGCCTATCAAAATCCATAGTTTTAGCGGCTATTTTGAATTTCTAGATATTCCCACCGATTTGGTTAGAAAGCGGCGCAAGTCATGTTAGGGGGGTGCTGAAGTCAAATTTAATGTCAACCTGAGTAATTTCGATGGCCATTTTTAATTTTGAGTTCTCTACCGATTTGGTTCAAAATCGGAATTAAAGTGTTTGGAAGTGAACTGAAATCAAATGCGAAGAATGATAACAAAGAATGTTTTTCGTCATTTCAAATTGTAGAATCTTTATCCTACTTTAAAAAATATTAATTGACCTTCACCGAAAAATTACCCCTTAATTAATCATTTTTTTAAAAATAGCGAAGTTTGTTTTTTTTTTATTTCTCGCTATTTTTTTTTAGTGTTTAACCAATTTTGACAGTGAAGGGGTAATTTTTCGGTGAAGGTTAATTAATATTTTTTAAAGCAGGCTAAAGATTCTACAATTTGAAATGAAGAAAATATTCTATGTTATCATAATAACATACAATGTTTTTCTTTATTTAGAACACCTGTATTTCGGACGATATTAGGTCCTTGGAGACCAATTTGTTTTCAAATTGTACCATCTTTAGTCTACTTTAAAAACAATAGATTAACCTTTACTGAAAAATTACTCCTTCACTGTCAAAATTGACCAAAACACTAAAAAATAGCGAAGAATGACAACTTACAAAAAATTTGAATAATTTAGAACCGCTGTATCTCGGACATTATTAAGTCATTAGAAACGTATTTGATTTCAAATTATAGCATATTTGGTCTACTTTGCTTGGGGGAGGGCAAGGGGAAGATAGGAGACTGTTGTGAAAATACTCCCTGTTATAGGTATTATTCACCGGCAAAATATCAGTTTTTCTTATTGCCTTCATTGACTTGGTGAATTGTATTCAAGCTTATTGTGTGCATCTGGAGTGGGTTGTAAATCATCGTTATCTACCTATGTTATATTTTTACTGCTGTTTAGGGCAATATTGAAGGGCGTTTCTAAATCCCAAAAATTATCAAAAGACAAATAATTCTTATTCTCGATTAATAAACGGGATCTAATTCACATCCTCCATCTTGGTTCCCAATTCAAATGTAATAGTAGAATTACTTAACCATTAATAAAAACCAAAGCCACTAATAGAATAGCCATATAAAAAAGCATCCAATTCATTTCAACCACCTTGAATCCTCTAGTGGACAATCGAAAAACGGATTCCTTGATTCAAAATCCATGAAAATAATTCCCTGTGTCAAAAAACTGTGCTTATAAGTATTTCTGAGCAGTTGGTCCACGGCGCAAACAAAAAGTTGTCCATGGAAGCGAAGCTAGCAGTCCACAATGGAGTGCTGATACCAACCTTGATGTATGGCAGTGAGGCATGGAACTGGCAGAGGAAGGATGAAAGTAGACCGAATGCTGTAGAAATGAGATCTCTGAGACGAATGTGTGGTAAAACCATGTATGATCGAGTGAAAAATGTTGAGATTCGTAAAGAATGCAAGGCTGATGTAAGCGTAGTGAGAAAGATTAAGAAAGGGACGCTTAGATGGTTTGGGCATGTAGAGCTAATGAACGAAGAAAGGAGTATAAGGAGAATATATGACGCGAATGTGAATGGAAGAAGAGCCCGGGGACGCCCGAGGAAGACATGGCACGATCAAGTGAATCAAATACTCGAGTCGGGCCATGTCAGAAGTCGGAATAACAGAAGAGAATGTATGAGGCGTTGTATGAATGTGAATGAAGCAAGAAGTGTATGCCAAGATCGAGTTGCTTGGCGGTCCGTCCTCTCTGCCTACCCCTGCGGGGAAACGGCGTGATGGTTAGTTAGTTAGTTAGTTAGTTGGTCCACGTTACCCATTTCTATAATATTTCCGAAGCTAAAAAAAAAGATTATGCTGTGAAGAAACAAATATGTAAATAGTAACAAAACAAATCTTTTGTAAAAGGGAGGCACTTTGTATGGCTACTGACAATAATTAATACTAGGTTTTGCCTATTGCAGAGCTGCAATTGGTTTGTGTATTTAGAGTATGTGTTGTAATGTGGATGAAGCAAGAAGTGTGTGTGTTGGAAATAATTTTTAAAACGAATATTTGGAAAAATATTTATACTCAACCTCCTACCCCTACTCCAACTCCTACTCCAACTCCTACTCCAACTCCTACTCCAACCTCTACTCCAACTCCTACTCCAACTCCTACTCCAACTCCTACTCCAACTCCTACTCCAACTCCTACTCCAACTCCTACTCCAACTCCTACTCCAACTCCTACTCCAACTCCTACTCCCACTCCTACTCCCACTCCTACTCCAACTCCTACTCCAACTCCTACTCCAACTCCTACTCCAACTCCTACCCTACATCTACCCAACTCCTACCCTACTACTACCCAACTCCTACCGTACATCTACCCAACTCCTGCCCTACATCTACCCAACTCCTACCCTACGACTACCACTATTAAGTATTTAAAGAAAATGAAAAAAAAAAAACCTTTCAATGTTAGCTTTATCTCGACAAATGGGGCCTAGGAATTTGTTGCCAAATTTTTAATTGCCCAAATCTCGTTGCGTAGGTGGCGACGCTCAGTTTGATACCCATATCGGCTACTTCTACCCCTTCCCCTACTCCTACACCTACCCCTACCCCTATCCCTACCCTATATCTAACTTACTTCTACCCTATACCTACTCTACCACTACCCGTATTGAGTATTTATAGAAAAGAAACAAAAAAATGCTTTCAATATTAGCCTTTTCTCGCAAAAGAGCGCCAAGAATTGAATGCTCAAATTTTCACCGATATGCCCGGATCCGCTACGTCAATACGCGTATTTTGATACCAATATCAGATATATTACAAAAGAAATAGAATATCAAAATGAATTATTTTTAAAATATCCAGCTGTTTGATTTTCTGTGCTCCTGGGAGAAATCCATTAATTTATAATTTTATACGCAAGTTATTACCCATTTAGAAGCAACAAAAAATAAATATATTATGTCAATCTCGAAACAGATCTACATGCTCTTCGGATTCTGTGTATTTTGTCCATTTAAAAAAAATGGCGCTATTCAAAATAAATATTTATTAAACAGCTATTTCAGTTTCTGCAACCTATTTCTCGTACGTTGAAAAGAATCAATTCATAATATCGATATATGTAGGTACCTTAGTATTTGTCGGAAAGTTTTCAGTACCTACCCAGTAATTATTTTCGAATAAATTCATCGGGCAAATGTGTTCTTTTCAGTTGCTACACTGTCTTTAAATGATGAGGGTCACTCAAATAGTTAGTACTAATTTTGAATAAAAAAAAACACGGAAAAAATACGTAAATTTTAATATCAAAATTAAAAACCGTCTGTTTTAAAATTTTTTTTTTGAAATGTCATCGGTCGAGCATCCGCATTTCGAATTCACGAACGCCAGCGCTCTTTTCGTAATAATTATATTTTTATAATCATAAACGTAAGGAGAAATCGATAAAATTCATTACATCTTTATTTTAGAAACGTGACTCGGCGAAGCGAACGCTCGTTCCGACCTCCCGACTGATTTTCTGATAAAAAAACGGAAAATTAAATTTTTAATAATAAAACAGAAAATTAATTGATTATTTTTCTAGCGAACTTTTTGAGCGATCCTCCCTCACTAAAATGGCGGGTGCGAAACTCTAATGATTATTGAAAACGGCGCCAAATATCGCGAACAAATCGAACGAATCTTGCGGTTGAGAATAGAACCAACGCCGAACTCTAACGGATTTGATTTTTTTCTTACTGAATTAACGTTAGTTCTATTTCTTGCCGACAGATGGAAATCGTTCCGTATCGTCGATACAAAATTTTCAGTAGTTTCCGGACTATAGATCACATTTTCCCCAGATTTTTACCCCACATTTTCAACATCATATACGACATCACAACGTCATATGCGACATTCATTTTCAGACTTGGCCGGCTAATGGGACCCTTCCGGTGTTCTAAACTCTACGGGCGGTTAGGTCGACTTTCGCGAGACAGGGCCGGTCCGAAAAATTGACACTTTTTTTTTTGACCGAAAACGAACCTTGAGGTGTTTCGAATGGATAGGGCGCTAAGGTCGCTTTCGGCTTGGCCGGCGAAGTCTGAAAATGGGGAAAAGTTAGAACAATCCTAAAATGAACCTTGAGGTGTTTCGAATGGATAGGGCGCCAAGGTCGCTTTCGGCTTGGCCGGCAAAGTCCGAAAATGGGGAAAAGTTAGAACAATACTATATATATATTATATATAAATTGAAAAAAACATATTCTCATCAGTTACCCTATCCTATTACCAACAATTGCTAAGTTAAGTCTGTCAAGCTTCTATTTATTTATTTTTATACAGCGAATAAACGAAAAAAATATAGAGCAAATGTTTTTTGTTTCGTATTGCATCAATACGCTGAACATTTTTTTAATCCGCCGTGGTCTACATTATCCACATTTCCCCAATCCTGCTGCCGGATCGCGGTGGTCCGTGGTTTTAAGTTTGAGGCCTAAAATTCCTAACGGCGGTGAATACGCGGTCTTATACTGGACCCTTAACGTAATTCAGTGATTTAAAGTATATAAAAAATAATCATTGAAGAAGATAATATTAACACATCCCAAATGAAACAAGAATCCGACAAAAACAACAGAAAAATAAAAAGGTACCAGTCACATCTGGGGCTCGAACCTAGGACCTCTGTCTATCGGGGACAACACCCAGGACCTCTGTCTATCCTCCAAGCGGTGAGACGGATAGACAGAGGTTCTGGGTTCGAGCCCCAGATGCGACCGATACCTTTTTATTTTTCTGTTGTTTTTTTCAGATTTGTGTTCCATTTGGGATGTGTTAATATTATCTTCTTCAATGATTATTTTTTATATAGTGATTTTTTTTGTTGAGATACGTTACTTGCGTATTTCTTACGTTTTTCGGTTCAATTAATGTGGAAATTGGAAATGCCAATTCAACGATCAAAATACTATTTCTCCTTGGTTTATCACGAATTCTTAAGTTTTCAGTTTTCAAAACATTACAAACTGAAGTACAGACACTTTTAAAAATGATATTCGCGTCGAAGCACTGCCACAATCTTTAAAATCATCAGCGCTCATTTGCAAAACTCTAAGTGGCTTTCATCTCTTCACTGACTTCAGTACTCTCATGAGACTGAGTGGAGAAAAGACGGCACTGTGAGCTCTGTCAACTTTTTGTATGCAGGAATGGCCAAGTATCAAGTACTTCATGGTAATCAAAGTTATTTGTGGATTTTTATTGAGAAAATATAAAACAGCAGTGTTTATAAAAGAATTCCTATTTTGCAGAATACACGAATCACTCCACGTTATCAATACAGTGAAATTATTTTCAGCAACCTAAAGCAAATCTAAAATCTTTTTAAAAGCATTCGCTAAATCATTTTCAGCGCAAACTGACTTACTCTCACATATATTTAATATAACAAAATATATGGTTTTGGTTACCGAGTAGTGTGCAGTTAAATTGTACACATTCAATTTTCTTTCATAATAGAAGGAACTTACTTCTGCTCTTGGACGTGATATAATGTTTTGTGAATCAAAATAAAGGACGGGTATATCATTTTTCCTATTAGAAACCTGTCCTCTCTCATAGCCATCTTATCTTTAATATGATTTTCATACTTTAATGACAAATATTCAATTAACAGATTATCATCTTTTGCATCGAGCTGTTCTTTGCAAAGATCACATCCATCAGATTTTTCATGAGAAAACTTAAATTAAATTTCATCATAAAAATATGCCTGCAGATGTTCCATTTCACCGCTGTTGTATTCATCTCTTCGCAATATTTTGTGTACAAATCATACATATTCCCCACATCCAGATTCGACTCTACATACTGCCTCGGCAGTAGTGCGACTCCACCGTGTGAAAGAAAGCAACATTCTCCATCACTTTTTTTATTTTATCTGCAGGAAAACCGTACAGAAATCAGTCAATAGATGTGTCAGAATCGCTGTCTGATGGTTTATAAGCTGTTCCAGAATCTCTGTAATCCTCGTATTCAATCATAAAGAATCACGCTTTAATAATTTACATTTCTAACAGTTCGTCAGATGGAATGCCCTTATGGATTAATGTAAAGTGAGTTATAAAATAACTTTTTATGTTGGAGTAACAAGGTTCCATCTGCACTTGGAACCTTGTTTCAAAAATTATAGTAAATTACTGATGCAGTTGGAACTTTTAACACTTTCTACTTCCGTTAATATTCACTAGAATTTGTTGGTGTCTATAGAAGAAATAAAGAATAGTGCAGTTGGAACCATTTCCAATCAATAACTCAAATCAGCCCAAATCGTCAGTTGTAATCTTGTTATTCCAAGGGGTCGATTTGTCAATATTCACATTATTCAGAATCTTTTAGGCTCCATTTATACGGACAGTATCTTTACTGTAACTGTACAAAATTAAATTATGTAAAATGTTTTAGAAACCAACCAGGAAGACAACACTGAGCGTCCAGCTTCCCCATCCTACGTGCAAGAGCAGCAGCAGATTAAGAAGATGTTCTCTTCCGCAATAAACGAGGACGAAGATGAATCTGAAGAAATAGGCGGGCTCTTTAGTAAAAAGATCAAATCCAAACAGGAGGAGGTATTAACTTCACATTATCATATTTTTAAAAGTAATGAATTGTATAGTATGGCTCTACACCGGGGGTGCCCAAACGGACGATCATGGGAGGTTTCATTGACGAAAGATATGCCTGAAAAGTTGGCGGTGATTCAAATAAGTTTGGGAAACACTGATTTAAAAGTTCATTAGTTTGTAAGTTCTACCTTTAGCCGTTTGCAAAGTTAAGTGTGTCAACCTGTAGTGCGTAGTCGATCGCTTGACTCCTAAAAATTTGAATGTCTATCTCCATGAGTATGAATATGAGCACCCCTACTCTACACCCTAATGAGTTTATTTTCATAATAATTTACTTGTTTTTTTGCAAAATTATGTTTTGGTAAATTGTACCGTCTTGCCATATAATGTGTTTAGATATTTATAAAAAATGTATATATATAATCTATCATAAGCAGTTTCCACAAAAAAGCTACTTATATTCTATATATATAAGAAAAAAAAAATTTTGACATGCCCATCGGATATGCTGGCTTTCAATTGATACAAATTTTGCATATCCGATGGGCAATCTTGGCGCACTAGAAGTTAATGAAGGAAATAATGTGTTAGTTTTCCATAAATTAACACATTTTTTCGCAAATTTATCAGATATAGCCTCTATAAATTGTATTGTCCTGATTAATATGCAGTGGCGTGCACAGAGTTTGTAATCAGGGTAGGCAATAGGAAAACGATAAATTAATTGATATTTTTAAAAAATTACCCCAGACAACACCCAACACAACGAGATTGGCCAAGCTGCTGGCATTGGTTGGGATTACCTAAGCCACATCAAATATAGAAATAACCGCTGTGCATATTTAAAATGCATGTTAAAAATATAAAATTTCCATATTATGTCAGGAATGGAAGAAGAAGCCGGGGACATCCAAGGAAGACGTGGCACGATCAAGTGAATCAAATACTTGAGTCGGGCCATGTCAGAAGTCGGAATAACAGAAGAGAATGTATGAGACGTTGTATGAAAGTGAATGAAGTAAGAAGTGTATGCCAAGATCGAGTTGTTTCGCGGTCTGTCCTCTCTTCCTACCCCTGCGGAAAAACCGCGTGATGGTTGGTTAGTTAGTTATGTCAGCTAAATAAACACTGACAATATTTTTAATGAAAGCCATCGTAATATTGTCATTATTTTGTTAGTAGAGTTGTTCTAGTTAATAGATGTACCAACAGATGGCACTGATTGCAATATTAGCTGGCATTGCCGATAAGCACTGCTTTTCAGACACTAATACAAATGAGTCGTTCCTTGACGCGCATTGCGCACAAGTGTACATTTGAATGTATAGAATATAGGCAATATATAGTTTGTCACATATGTTTTTTGTTTTTATTTCATAAAAATATATTGTAACCTTAACTGTAAATTTAGAGTTTTGAATAACATGCTCCTGTTAGACAAACTACAAAAAAGTATATTTTCAAATGAAGCGGTAACTTGGTGATGTGGCATTATAATTAAAAAAATAAAACAATAACTTTGTTTACATCACTTTTATTTATACTTTTGCCGACCGGGTTTCTACAAGTTGTATACTGCCCTGAAGAAGCTATAGTAGTAGCGAAACCTGGTCGACCATAGCTTCTTCAGGGCAGTATACAACTTGTAGAAACCCGGTCGGCAAAAGTATAAATAAAAGTGATGTAAACAAAGTTATTGTTTTATTTTTTAAATTTCAAAAAAGTAGTTTATCGGGACTTTTTTGCTTTGTATTTTTTCTTTTGTAAAATGTAAATAAAAAAATAAGTAAAAAATTGTGTAAGTTTGTCATTTTGCATACTTAGTTCCTGCCTTTCACACGTTATAATAGTGTAGTCGGTGTGGCGCACACGGTGCATGCGCGTTTTGTGGTTGGTACTTCCCGCGGATTTTTGAAAGCGAAGACTGATTTCTTGCAATAATTTTATGCATTATTATTTATATTTTCATGTGAGTAAGGTAGGGTACGCAGTGCTTATGTGCCCATATGTAAGACACATCTCTGTTAATATGTAGTGTTTTTAATCATAATAATATAATGATCTTTGATTTATCATTTAGGAAGAAGAAGAGAAGGGCTACAGGGATTGGATATCCGGACAGGTGACTCATCTGACCAATGACTCTGATGAGAAAGATCTCAAGCCCTTAAAAGATTTCTGGTCAAATCCACTTTTGGAAAAAGATGAAGCTTTCTTGAGAGATTATTTTTTAAATCAGAGGTAAGTCGATTTGAATTCATGATCTCCATCTAATCCTACCTCCTTAATTCATATTATTGTACATGGTTAAGAAAAATAAAAGAATGATGTGAATACCGTACAAGAGTTCCAACTGTTTGGAGCCGTGGCATCCGCAATTGGGGTATGTTGTGAGACTGAGGGTAGTGGAGGAGGGATGGAGATGGGGAGGTATGTAAATTGTGAGGTATGTAAATTGTGAGGTAGTCAATAACCTGGTGGGTAGAACGCTAGGCTAGCATTCTGTCGGATCAAGATGGTGCCCATAGCAGCTACTGCCTTACTCCCTTTTCAGAAAAAGCTATGATTAGTGGAAAAGTCTGTACTATAAGTCTTTAGTTAATAGTTTTTTTTAACAAAAATAACACTACCATATAAATTCCGGCATGGGTGTAGTTTGATTGTCATAACATGTATATATAAAGGCAGACTACTGAGAGCTCCTTTTTTAAACTCCTTTCTCATAGACTACACAAAAAGATAGGTTACAGCGGAGCTGTGGGTTGCTGGATCATCCAGGAATTAATAAAAAATGGAAAAAAAAGAGTTCCGTTTCGTCCTATTTAATGTACTTTCTTTTTTAGGTTCAAAGAAACATCTGACAAAAACAGGATTCCCAGCTATGATGAGATAGTCAAAGACACTGACGAAGAGTTCTCGGAAGACGAGAAACTTGTCGGAGAGCAGACGGAGTTTGAGCATAAATTTAACTTCAGATTTGAAGAACCGGACCAAGACTTCGTAAGACCATCTTGACTTTCTTTACAATTATTTTTTTGACAATGATAAATAATTACAATTTTAAAAAAATATACGTATGCACAATGGTTATATTATTCAAATTACTATAATATCTCAACTATATAGCAGAAATATGTTTTTAACCAGCAAAATCTCTTGAATAGTGTGCCATGGTATCAAATGAAGTTTTGCACACCCTTTTCTGTCTTTAATTTGTAGATCAATAAAACTATTTTAAGCTTGCAACATCACTCTATGAAATATGCATAACCGTCAACAAATAAAACAAATTTACAATATTTTTCAATTGTTTTAAAACTATTGTTGAAATCTACTGAGAGAAAATAAATTCCTGTATACTATAGCACACATAAATATTTCTGTGTTTTATTGTTGAATATCGAATTACTAGATGCTAACCATAAAAAATCACAGGTGTATAACTTGGCATTTAATTGTAGATATTTATTATTTTGGAACTACAGAATGTCATTACTATAGCAATACCAAGCTACTCAATAAAATCTTTGAAATGTGTTCTTCACATTCAAATGTTTTTACATTTCCCATTTGACAGTTCGTTTTAAAGAAACATGACAAAGCATTGTAAATTTTTTTTTGCATTTATAATTTTGATGTGTGACTTTGATTTTGTTTTTTATTTATTTATTTATTTATTTATCTAACATCTAATACATGGTTATTTCGATACATAAATTTTCAAAAATACAAAAAAATTGCCTTTCCATGTAATTATCTTCCCCGCAAAGTGTTAAATAATGAAAAAGCTTAAACGTAAAATTATCTTTTAAAATGATGTAGAATCATCTCTTTTCGGAAAGTACCACTAATTTCAGAAGTAAAAAAAATAGGCACATGCTTTTTTAAACTTACATTAATCTTCCTATGAGCCATCGTGGTGATGCAATTTAAAAACTTTTAAATGATCAACCGCCCTCAATTTTTGTCTACTATTAAATGCCAGACTGTTACTTGGCATGCATAGTTCCACTTTTTTAAATGGCTTGCAAAAGTAAGTCATAAAATATATTGTAGGTAGGTACCACTGTAGGTGGCTACTTAATCACATGTCTCGATTTGAAAAGGTTATTTTTTAATTTGTTAATTTTCACCAAAAATGCTTAAATGACAATACCTCCAGCTCTTGACATTTGATAGCAACATGCTGCACTCAGGGCTGGTTCCACAATATCTCGCGCCCTGTGCAGTAAGTACCGATTGCACCCCCCCCCCTTTTTTTTTAAATTAATGCTTTCAACATCTACACATTCAAGAAAAAAGGTCATTAAAAAAAATATATATATATATATGATAAAAAAGAGTGTATTGGGCGGGAATCGAACCCACGCCGCCTGTGTTTCATGTGAGTATTCTACTACTGAACCACAGTTCCTACGCCATACAGTGTCATTAATAATATTTTTGAGGATAACTTCATTTATCAAACCAAATAATGCTAATAATCGACAATAGAATTTCAGAAAATCTACCTCGCAATAGAGGCCGCCGGGACTTGGCAACAACACAAAAACATAAAAAACGTTGAAATTATTATTTTTTTTGTTAACTTACTGTAAGCACAAATTTACTTTGTGTATATACAAATATTTTATTTATAAAACCGTGAAGAATTTATAAACCGGTTGGTTTATGTATTCAATAAAGTGGTGCTTAAATGATGTCTATGATATTTGATTACGCGCATAGCTTTGTCAAAATACTGGCAACATGCTAGACTACCGCCTCTAGCAGCTCGAGTTATAGACTTCCAGACTGTATTTCTATTGTAATAAATATTTTCTTTGTAAACAATTTAGATAATGCGCCGAGCAGCGAGGCTTTAAATGTTAATATAATCCTAATATCCTCTTTTAAAATAATATACATACATAAACAAACAGGAGTAGAGTCATATGTAGGTTACCCAATATTTACCTAATATCTATAATTAATTAAGAATATATTTCACAGAAAATTTATTAAAATGTATGGAAAAATCCAATATTGCCAACTCGCACCGCTCGGGACACTGGTGTAGCATGTTGCCATCTCAATGTACGGTAAATGTCGGGAGCTGCGTGTATTATTATATTTTTACGTTATTTGTTTCTACGCATCCATTGCTTGTGGTTCCAATTTAGAAAAGTTTATGCTCACACAGACATACGCAAAAATGAATTTAATTATGTTATATTTTGATAGAAAGCAGTCACTTTGTGGTTAGACATATTTAATGAAAATAAAACAATAACTTTGTTTATAACCACGAGAATTTTATTTAATTTTATTACGACCGACCGGTTTCGCTTAACATAAGCATCTTCAGGGTACAAAAATTAAACTAAAAAATCAGATAGAATAAAGAAAGCTGTTAAAACCAAAAATAAAATTCTTAATAATCAACTAAATGTGTCCAATAGCCCAATATTAGGTATATTCCCTATAATCTCGTAAAATTTCCCATCCCATAATCACCTGTTCAGTTATTCCTTGGTATTCCATTATGTGCACTTCTGTCTCTTTCGCTCGGTTATTTCTATTTCATGCTATTTCATGCTATTTCATGCTATCTCATTTTTTCTTTGTTCTATGTTATGTTCTGTCTTATTCTATTTTTGTATATATAAACACACACTATGTATTTTTGATCAGTTTAATTTTTGTACCCTGAAGATGCTTATGTTAAGCGAAACCGGTCGGTCGTAATAAAATTAAATAAAATTCTCGTGGTTATAAACAAAGTTATTGTTTTATTTTCATTAATTATGTTATGTATGTAGTTTTCTTTCGTTTTCAGATAAAGCGATATCCGCGTACCTTGGAGCACTCCCTGAGGAGGAAGGACGACAAGCGCTCCAAGAAGAGGGCAGAGGTGAAGGACAGGAAGGTGGATCAGAAGAAGCGCAAGAAGGAAGAGATCGCGCAGCTCAAAGCTCACAAGCTAAAGGAGATCAAGGAAAAGATTGAGAAATTGAAGGAAATTACCGGGAACGACCAACTGGCATTTAATGTATGAACATTTAAAAAATATGGATTTTGAGTTGAACTTTTTCATTCACATTTTTGGAAGGCTTGGGCTTTTTCCTATTTTTCTACATAATCACCATTGCGATCGATGCATTTTTGCATGCGGCCTACCATCTTTTTTATGCCTGTGTCATAGAACTCTCCCGCCGCATCGCACGGGTAGTGCCCAACATCTTCCTTCAGCTCCTCATTAGTATTGAAATTCAATCCATCTAGCCGTTTCTTCAATTCACGGAAGAGATGATAGTCACTTGGGGCTATGTCCAGGCTGTAAGGGAGGTGTGTGACAGTATTCCATCCAAATCGGGCAATGAGAGCAGTTGTTCCACGGGCGGCGTGGGGACAAGCGTTATCATGATGCAAATGCACTCCCTTCATCGGCATGCTGCTTCTTTTATTTTGAATTGCACGGTGAAGGTTCTTCAAAGTCTGACAGTAGCGATTAGCATTTATTGTTGTGCTGGAAGGCATGAACTCCCATAACAATAATCCCTTCCTGTCCCAAAACGTGCTCACCATAACTTTGCCGTCCGGCACGCTTTTCATCATGAACGTCTAAACATCTGTTTTTAAATTCTCTGCACCATTTGAGCACGTTTTTCGCACTCATACACTTTTCTCCTTATACTTCACATAGCTGAGAATGAATGTCTGTCGGGGTTTTGTTCTTTGCACATAAAAAATGAATTACAGAGCGTAATTCACACCTGGCGGGGGCAGCGAGTGGAAGTTCCATCGCGAATGGCTGCCACGCCGAGACTAAGCGCTGAAGAGAGTGCAGTATGGTGGGGATTTGGAGTGAGGGTAAAATCATTCCTCGCGACCGCAGTACCTCGGAGACCTTATTTTACGGACAGCCCTCGTAGTAAAGCCCACTTGAAGTGAAATAACACAAAACTGCGCTATATAAATGTTATGTTATTATTATCGTTGTTTAACTACTTCTTTTCTTTACAATATGTTAAAGTATACATAATAAACAATTTCCCATTTGAAACTTAATAAGTATTACAAAAGACTTCTGGTTTAAGGATTTAAAGTTGTTTTGAATATGGTTCCTCAAATGTCCTGTTATCGAGTTAATGGGGACTTTGTATTTCCACAGTTTTTGTAGTAAATATAGAATTAGGTAATGTTGATGTATTTTGTCCTTGCATATTCCTCTCATATTTTAAATCAGTGGAAGTTTCAATTGCAAAAATATAAACATTTTTTTAATCTATTATTTTATCAATATTTTAAGGACGAAGACATTGAAGGTGATTTTGATCCTGACGCTCATGATCGGAGAATGAAGGAGCTGTTTGACGGAGACTATTACGATGGGGAAGATAACATGAAACCCAAGTTTCCAGGCATGGACGATGAATTAGGACTAGGTAAAAATAAAAGTATTTTCGACATTGTGTTTTAATTGAAGTGGGATACGGCCTCCTCCAAAAATGCTCTCCACTGGATGCGGTCCTCCGTCATTCTCCTCCAGTCCTCCGTTTTGCTCTGATTCTTTTCCACGCAGTCAGTACACCTCTTCCTTGGTCTGCTTAATTTTTTTATGTGACATTTCTCAAAAACACCCCTGTACGTACCGAGCACATACAGGGGAACTATATTGTTACCCGATTGGGTAACGTTATGAGGCGGGTTAAGGAAGGGGCTGAAGAGCAGCGGGCGGGTTCTGTGCTGTTTCCGCTGGGGCATCCACTTGGTTATGATTTTAGGTGTCCTGTCATCTGACATTCTTTCAACATGTCCATATGTCCAAAATTTTATTTTCAGAAAAAAATTTAATTAACTTATTGAAGCTTTACACTTCATTGTAATATTAATTATTGAAAATAACATCAATAAATGTATAACAATATGAAACAGAAGAAGACAAGAAAATAAAAAGATACAGCTGTGACTGAGACTCGAACTCAGAACTTCTAGTCTAACCGGGACTTGTGTCTCCACCAATTGAGCTGCCGAGACTTTGTTGAATTCTGTCATTTCTATCAATCTCATACTTCCCTTGAGAATTATTAAAATAATTTTTCAATTATTTCTCATATATTGGCTGCCATCTTTGTATGAGAGCACAAAGTTCTGACCGAACATGATTGCGCCCATAAATGGTGTCTTGAATATATCTGTAAAATTTTCTTTTTTTTGCAAAATTTTATTATAATTCAACAATTTTTAAAAATCTTATCCCACCAGACAAAAATACTCCAATCTGTACTGATACTCTGGCACAAAACATTATTATTTTTGCTTCTTGCGGTGCCCTTTCCTATAGGAGGTTGGCTACCGTGCGAGCAATTCTCAATAATTTTACAATTTATTTCCAGATGACTGGGACGCTTGGGACGCTGATGAGCCGGAACCGAAGCCAAGCACCAGTACCGGGGGGGAGCTGCATTGTGAAGACGAAGATTTCAATGTACATATGAATATCAATAATAATTACCTTTTTCAAATTTGGTGTTTAAGGGATCGAAAAAACCAAACTTATTAAGCATGAAAACTTCTTAAGTGGGAACTTCTTAAGCGAGTTTCACTGTACTGCTATGTATTATGTCAAATACTCTTATCAATATTTTTAGCTCTTAACATTTAATAGTAGCATGCTACACTAGCGCTCTTTAGCGGCGCGAGTTGCACGAATTGGCGTCTATGATATTTGATTACACGGGTAGCTTTGTCAAAATGCTGACAACGTGCTAAACTACCGCCTCTAGCGGCCCGGGCTATAGTCTTCCGGACAGGCTGTTGTAATAAATATTTTTTTTTTTGTAAACAATTAGGACAGTGCGCTACCAGCGAGGCTTTAATTGTTAATACAATCCTAATAGTCTTAAAAAAATATATAAATATAAATATACATGAACAAAAAAGGAGTAAAATCATAAGTATGCGACATAATATTTATTTTTTGAATTTTCGATTTTTATAATTAAGACTATATTTCACAGAAAATCTATTAAAATGTATGGAAAAACCCAATTCGTACAACTCGCTAGTGTACCATGTTGCCATCTCAGTGTATAATAATAATAATATTTTAATGATTTGTATAGCGCCGTTTTTGTGAAAAATCATAATCATGGGCGCTAAAAATATAATCATTTTGCCATTTTGCCATCTACTATATTGCCATCTTGCCAACATGTCATGTTACCAGATCAACGAATACGGTATTTGATTACGTAATCACCAATCTTTCAAAAATAGTTCATAAAAATATTTTTCTACCAGAAGTTCAAATAATTTAAGAGGGTCAGGTAGAAATTCATATTGTACCAAATTATAACCAACCCTTGAAAATAATAGCTAGATTCCGTCAACGCCCAATGCAATTTTTTGATAAACTACTTTTTAGTAGTTTGTCAACGGTTACTACTTTTTATTAGTGTCAACAGTTGGAATATACTGCCGACATGCAAAACGCAGTCAATGAGTCTCTATGTACCTATTGTTTTTAGCAGTATTGGTGTAATCGACTAGTGTCGTTACAAGACTGTAAATCTGTTAGGTGTTGGATCCAAAACCATTTTCTTTGCTTTCGAGGGATGCGGGGTACAGGGCCGACTATTCTTGAGGAGGCAGGTCTAGGAATCCTTCAGGTGGGAGGTAGGAGAAGTAAAAGACTGTTTGTTTGTTCTGCTCACGAGTGGTGTGACTGGTTACAAGTGCTCATTTATTCAAAAATGTGACATATTTATACCTTTGGTCTAGTGTTACAAGTTTTCAACACCCCCCCGAGGGGGGAGGGGGGAGTGGGGCGCATGCTGAGGCTGACATGTAGCCTATAAATTCTGCATCATATTGTCGGCAGCACATTTGACCGAAATTGCCTTGCTCGGCGGAAGTTGTTATACAATGTTAAATCTTTAATCATAATTACACATACCGTTTAAACTATTGATAACATAAAATAAAACACAATAACAATTCTATGAAAATGAGATGGGGGTCCGCAACACGGTACTGTGCTGCCACGGGGTTAGTTGCATTGTCGAAATGAGATGAAAGTCCGCCACACGGTACTGTGCTCCCACGGAGTCAGTCGCATTATCGAACTTCCTGGGTGGTCCAATCACGTCGGTAACATTTGGCGTAAAATAATTAAAAAGAGGTAATAGTTTAAACTCCATGAACAATATTATGCATAATTTGGAAGTCTTTTGGTTATGTACCGTCTTACTAGACGTTTGTTTTGGATTTCCGTATTTAATATGACTGATTCATAGCACCAAGCGTCAAGCAAATCTATCGGTGGCAAGCAACTCTTACAATGGAGCGTAATTTATCAATATTAATCCAATCCAATGCCGCCCGCTAACGTCATCAAACAGCATTAACTTTCAACGACATCACATGATCATTAATAGGGTTCCGGGGTGTCCCCCGCTAGAAGGGCTAATACGATTGTGTTTGTTATTTATTATTAATGTCGTCTCAATCTCCTACACGTTTAATTTGATTATTCTGGCTTGTCGCGTGTTTTAAATCTGTTTTTGTTAGTTTTATTGTTTTACTTCTGAAGTGCAAATACCCATTACGCAAATAATTGAAGTTGGACCAACATTTATTAATAATTTATAGTAGGTATGTTATATGTTTTAACAGTTAGTGTTAGAACAAAGTATATTTTTTTTAGTAACTTAGGTGAAGAGAGAATGATTTTTTACTTATTTTATTTTTTAGTAATCATTGTCGTAGCTTCAATGTTCGCGTTATTTTTAACTGTTATTCTCGACAGTTGAAAATCGCCAACGATAACGGTGTGGGATGGAATTATCATCAACGCCCAGTACTGGTAGAAATGGAGGTGTTTCCTGGAGCCAGAACCCTCGAAGGGTTGTAGCACCGAAGAGGATAATGATAAAGATATTCTTATTTAATTAAATTATTATTTTTTTTAAATTCCAGATGGATTGTGAATACGATCCGAATACAGCCAACAAAACGACCTTGCTGGATGACCTGAAAGAAGCGACTGAGGGCAAACGAAAACGCCGCAAAAAGAAGGGCAAGTTGGTGGAGGCCCTGGAGACAAAGAAATCCACATTAGATTCCCAGTCGGGGCAGACCTACTCGCAGTACCTCGACGAGTACTACAAGCTGGACTGTGAGGATGTCATAGGGGATATACCGTGCCGTTTCAAGTACAGAGAAGTGCCGGCTCTTGATTATGGACTTACCACTGCGGAGGTAATTATTTATACTATTGGTCAATTTTTGAACGCTCGTAACGTTTAACATTATCGCAAATTTACGATCAGTGTAATATTTTTATTTTTGACATCTGCCACTTTAAATAAACGTCCCTCGTTAACTGCTGATTCTCGGCCCATGTAAGACTTTAAAAGTTTATTGACCATTATTTATGTGTTGTGCTTGTCAAAAAATTGAAAATGGCACGGATTACCAATTTGTGATGACATCAAAGCTGGCTGTTTAAGCATTTTGTTATAATATGTATTTTTGGATTGAGAAAACAGTGCCCAAAGTTTTGCATCTGAAAAATATCTACATGTGTATTTATCAATATCTTACCTTGCTGTATTTTGATCTAAAAACGTTTGGGGCCCGATGTTGAAATCTTTACTGGTTTGTGGAGGTTGCCAATAATAATGTTGTTAGTCAGAAGTTATAAACAATATAGTGTACATCTGATGCAATATATGTATTAATGCAAACTGCACCCTTCAAATATGTATTTGCTTTTATGTATCATGCTAAACTTACCAATTTAACTTGTTTTTAGTTGTGTTTTTGTGTTACACCGTTGTATTATTTTTTTCTAGATTTTCATGGCAGATGATGATGAATTGAACCAATGGTATCCTTTGAAGAAAACCCTGGAGTTTGGACAGGAACATAGGCAAAAGAATGATCAAAAAATACTTGAGGCCAAAGCACGAAATCTCCAGTTGAAGATGAAAATTCTGCCCAGTCTTTTCAAACCGCAAAATGAGTGAGTATAACAAACATATAACATATAAAAAACATATTAATCAAATAAACTAACTAACCACCACAGCAGGGGTAGGCAGAGAGGATAGACCGCTATACAACTCTATTTGCTTCATTCACCTTCATATATTGTCTCATACATACTCAAATTAATCAAATATTAATTTATTAGTTAGCCACTTCAGGAGACACATGTATATGTTGGGAGTCGTGCCCCTTCCCCTCTAGCTGGTGGAATCGGTGAATTAACAAATCCTCCTGTCCAAAATACACGTAGGTATCATATTATTATTATTATTGTTTCAGTGATGAGGACCTATCAGCTCCAAAAGAGGAAAGTGCAACTAAAAGGAAAAGAAATAAAAAGAAGAGAAAGAAGGATAAAAATCATCCTTCAGAAAATGGTGCCTCAACTAGTCAACAAGGAGGAAATGAAAAGAATAAAAAACAGAAAGACATTTTACAAAAAGAATCCAATGAAGTAAGCGGACAAACTTCTGAAAGACTCTCCAAATCAGAACGAAAGAAAAATAAAAATCCTTTACTGCAAATTGGCAATTCCGTGGCTGAAAATGGTGTAACCAAAAAAAATAAAAAGGATAAGAAGCCGTCTGTAGGAACTGATCTCTTGCAAAATAAGTCCACGGAAATTACAGAAACTCCCTTCGATTCTGAACCATCAGTTCAAATACCAGAAGTAGAGAAAAAAAAAAGGAAAAGAAACAAGAAGAAAAAGGAACCCGACACCGTTAATTCAACAGCTGAAACCCCCCAAGAAGAACCTAAAGAAATAGTCGGCAAAAAGAGAAAATCTGAAAAGCAAGACACCTCGGCTGATGTTGAGGATTCATCTCCCAAGAAGAAGAAGAAGAAACGTCAAGACAATGTTGAGCTAAATAATGGTGAACAGAGTGTAAAGAAAAATAAAAACAAGAAGCAGAAATTCAATAAACCTGAAAACCTTCATAATGTAAACGAAGTTCAAAAGCCTGATCCAATGAGTACTCTTTCAGATGGACGACTCAAAGCTTATGGGCTAAATCCAAAAAAATACAAGAACTTCATGAAATTCAAGAAGTATTAAGATGAGGGTGAAATTTATTCACTTCCATCTGAAAGAATCTATGTTCATATTGAGGTGAACTTCATTTTGAAAGAAGATTTTGAAGAACAATGTATACAGGTGCTATATTGAAAACATTGGTCATAATAATACAATTTGTTACTAGGGGGAATCTATAATGTATTAGGAATGGACGAGTGCAGAGGAGTTATCACTATGCGAAAGAGAAAGTAAATGTTGATACAGTAGACCCAGTTCTGCCCGTACCAAGAAAATTTAATCACAGTTTTTGATTAAATTTCTGCAACTAGCAAAGAAAAATATTTTATTTTCAGCGGAGAATACTATTACATCACTATAAAACTTTGTCACTATTGCAAAAATCCTTTTTTTTATTATAAAAAAATACTCTGCATACATCAGAAAAAGCAATAAAAGGTATCCACCCTAACGCCGTAAGCATACAGCACCCGGTTCCCGGCTGGTAATTCCTGGCCAGCCCTGATTTGTATGACAATGTCCCAGTCCAGTGTCGTAGGTGTGCTACCCCAACATTTGTATTGCCATACAAATCAGCGCCGGCGGGAATTACCGGTCAGGAACCAGGTCCTTCTTCGGTCTTCTTACGGCGTAATACTCCCTGATCCTAATAATGTGCCTATACCTGATATGCTTGTACACTGTTCCCATTATATTGATAGCTGGCATATATGACGTCAAATATATTTAATAAGATTTTATAATAAATTATATTGAATTTGTAAATATTTAAATACATATTGTATTTTAGTTTCTTTCAATAAAGAATACAATTTATTACCTAAATAATATTGTTGATATTATAACATGTTGAACATGTTGCATTTTTTTTTCAATGTAGGTATTCTTTCCTCTGCAGAGTTTTATTTAACCCTTAAGTGGTGTAGTGAACAAAACTAACGTAAGTGATGTTGTGGGTCCCAGGGATCCATATTTTTCAAAATGAATAAAAATAATAGGGAATATTATGTATTATGCAAAATTACACCAAAGCAGTAGTATTTTCACTGTTGAACTTAAGATGGCCAAATTCCTCCCACAAAACATATCTATAAACAATAATTCAAATCAACAAAGATAATAATAATAATCTTCATTATTAAAAATGATGTTTTCTTGAATTAAATTACATATTTTTTTTAATTTAGTAAACAATGCACCAATAAATCTCAAAATAATAACAATGTAGGTATATTGGGTAGGTATACTACTTGCAACACATCTTGCAGACATGTTTGGACCATGCAAATGGGCTTCATGATCTTTCTTCTCACTTGGGGCAGACGTTAAGAACTTGTTTTCTGATTGCTGTGAACTGGCAAAATAAAACTTAAGTGGTGTGGTAGGTCCCGGGGATCCATATGACTCTCGTAAATAGGCTTTGTGCTTATAGGAGCGAGCTGTCTAATATCAGTCTCCGTCAGAATGTAGGAAGGCACTGAGATATGCTGGGTTGGAGGGCCTAGGCCTAGCAGTGAATAGAAAGGGGGGAAGTTTTGATATGGGTCCTGGAGACCCACGTTGCCACTTAAGGGGTAATTAACATGTTTTTGAACTGGTCTTGTATTTCTTGGAGAATGGTAAGTAGATGACTTGACAAATAATTATGCATCAGCAAAGTGCCACCTAGAGCGACTTGCTTTAATTTAGGAGTCACCTGTTCTTTTGTGATATTACCTAATCTTGATATATAAGTTTGCCGGTATTACATTATATTCACTGTTCCCAGATATTAGCATAATATGATTCAGGCATTCAGTAGCAGTAAAAAAATTCGGCAGATTACCAATCGGTGGGAGTTTTGTAAAGCTACCTATTTTCAAATTGTTAATAGCTGTTGCACTTGTTTTGGCTTCATATTTTATAATCTCAAAAATTCAAAGTATTTAAAGTTCCAAAACTTGAAAATAAAGCATTTTCAAAAAGGCACATAATACCTACCTGTTACGAATATATTATGTTCAGCTCTATTTAATTGCCACTGTAATAAAACCTTGTCTTGTTGCATTTCTGGTTTAAAGATTTAATTGTTTTTTCAGTGTGAATATGTTATTGTAATACACTTTTAAGTGATGTGCAGTGGAAAATTGAAAAATTTATTTTCATAACTAGAATTTAAATGTTGGGATCTTTTGTTAGCAGCTCTAAACTAAACCAAACCATTGAGCAACTTTTGTTGGACTCACTGTGTTTTTCGAATTGCATATTTTCTCAGGAAAATATTTCTCTAGCTGAGTGCGCCAGAATTGCCCATTGAATAACCAAAATGTGTATCGTTGAACGCCAGTATCACTCAATTTGAGAGACGAGTATGGGTACCGCCGTCCCAGGAACCATTCATTGGATAACCAAAACCTCTGGCATAGGTCACGTTAAGTGGTTCGCTACGTTTGGTGACTTGACGGGGATGTCCAGGTTCAAGAGGTGAGATTGTCCAGGTCTTGGTGGCGGATGCGTCTGCTCACCAACTGTGTGATGGGCCGGATTGAGAGAGGCTGGTTGAAGGAGATCCCTTGACCTCTCCAGCCAGACTTTCTCGACCCATCGCCTTGCACCACGGTGGGAGGGAATACGTCCGTCACTCCTGGACATACTGACCCCAAGATTCCTACCCATCCCATATACTTTTTTTTCCAGAACTTTCTCTCCTTTAAATAAAAATACCCTCCGCACAGTATCCCCAAGGATTACATAGACCCCGAGGGAAATTATTTTCCTCAGGGTCTTTGTCATCTCTGTGGAGTTATTGTAAAACAAAAATCCGATTCTTAATGTCAAAAAAATTCTTTGAAAAATTGGTAGCTATTCTGAGAAACTACTTATGATAGATATATTCAATTTTTATAAATATTTAAATTATCTGCTACAATTTACAAAAATATCATTTTGCAAAAAAAACAAGTAAGTTTTTACGAAAATTTACCCATGCTACACTGCGCAAGTATTAGATCGCGGTCGCTCGGCCTTCCAAAGGTTGAAAAATATGTTTTTAACTTGTAATGTGTTCGTGGGTGTCGAAGAGTAAAATTGGGTGTCTCAGTTTTATCAATTTTGAGTAACTGCAATGAACAAAAAAAAATTTGGATTGAGCCGTGTTTTTCATTCTTACAATATAAAAACGAATCATAGACAATAAAAGGGTGAGGATTTCTCAGAAACATCAATCATCTATGGAATTCGAAACGTCAATATCGGATCCCTGACAAGTGACAAACCGAATCTAGTTTAGTCAAAATAATAATCGGCTAAAATGTCGGCGCCCGCGAGAGATAACGAAACAATAGGAAAAGTAATTCAACAGGATTGGGCCAACAGAGAATACATTGAAGTTATTACTGGGAGCATTAAGAAAATAACAGACTTTCTGAATTCGTTCGGTGAGAAAATCAATTGAATGATGCTTTGAATATCACTGATTTCCGCAGTGATTAAATATTTCATTATAGGCATACGAACGGTTTTGAAAACACCTTGTATCATTTCAGATTTGTCTTGTCGATCTCGGCTGGCGGTTTTGAACGAGAAACTGACAGTACTCGAAAGGAGGATTGATTTCTTGGAAGCTTGTGTGAGTAATCTTTGATACAATGTAGTCGTCATAATATATGTTTATCTTTTGATATCCGAGTAGGGTAAAAATAGAAAATTAAGTGCATTATTTTGTATTTCCGCATATGCAAATATCTTTATGAATCTAAAAGTATTTTTCTTTAACCGCCCTATGCCTATGAATGTACGTGATACACAAACTTTGATTGTACCATTCTGCGCTATCCCGTTTTATGTGCGCGCTTGAGAAAAAATAATATATCTCATAACTACAAACCGTAATGACCATGCGTGCGTCCCAATAACACGGGACATCAAGTCTAAACAAGTAGTTCTTCAAGGACAGGTGAAGCGTGCGGTCGCTTGTTTGACAAAATATTATCAGGTATGAGAGTACGACTTGCAAGTAGGTACGTAAATTACTCTAGATATTTTATGTTATTAGAAAGAAAAAAAGTGGCATCAAATAAAAATGCAAAAACTTTAACAAATATCTACCAATAATGATTCTATGTATTTTCAATTTAACAAATAATGATATCTTATGCATCTAATAAAAAACTTCAACCACTAAATATAGAAAAATATATCACTTCACAATTGTTTTCCCGCGCAAAGCCCACATAGTTCCTTTTCACAGCGGATGGATATGGGGAAAATTCACTTTCTATTCGCATTCTTTTATTGTGATGGCCAATAATGGCACTTCCATCATCAGTCTCCATTTATCAGATCGAAGGTCTCATCATCCGTATGTTGCAGTCATTTGATACATCTTCCGCAATAGAGGTAAGATCCGACTTCGTGAAATATATGGTTCACTATGGGGTGTATTTATTATAATAGGATAAACAATAAATATAGTTACCAAGACACGCCAATCACAACACACCGCTTTCAAACGAAACACATAAACACATGCTCTTCAGAGGACCAACAGACCCAGTGCCTAAACGCTGTGTCACAATTTACGTGATTAACCTTTGCAGCACAATAGGGCTGCACTGCACTGTGATGGTTAAGCAATTTTCTGTTTCATACATCAATAATTGGAAAATTAACAATATGACTAACATCATCGGCCATTTTATTCCGGATGATACCTAGTTTGTTTGCTTCTTGAGCAGAATGCAAAATCGATCAGGCAGATTTGCGGATATTCACGCCCTGGTGAAAGACCGCCATTCAGAATTGAAACATTGCTTGAAATGTCTCTTAGCCGTGTTTGGTGACCAGATCTGAATAGCCAGGTATTTTCCCTTTCCCCACCTTCCTCTTCCCCTCTCCAATACCTTCAGCCTCACAACATTCCCCAATTGGGAATTCCATAGTCTCACTGGCTCCAGACAATTGGGAGCAGTTGGGACTCTTGTGGGGTCTTCATATAAAAAAAAATGAAAAAACGCCCGAATGTTCATTTAAAAAAAATGTAGATACAAATCCTTTTCAGTACACTTTTGTGGTTCAACAGGTATCAAATCTGCATATCTGAACACAAAGTCAGTGCTCTGGCTGCTACTAACTTACCTTTTGAATATATCCTCTCGATAATTAATAATATTGCTCATTAAAAACTCACAATGGAAACTAACTCGCTGCATTTTTTGGACAGAATATTGCAACGAAAATATTTAGACATTAATGCAAACCATTCATATTTGTTATTTTTACAGGTAACCAAAGGCGAAACTCTGACATGAAACCAAAGGATGTATCAAAACTAACTTTACTACCGTTTCCAAAAACTCAACATTCACGGAAAAACCACTTCAGACTTCATCCTCTTGCCAAATACATGTCCACAGCTTCTGTGTTCTGACAATTATTAACAAAATCACTAAACGTTGTTCAATTAGTTGGCAGTTGTTCCATTTAGCATTCATAGCGTATCTAATATGCGTTCAACATGCTTGTGAAAATATTATGGCAAATTATTAGAACTGAAGTAATTTATTATAGTATTCTATTTTATAATATATTTAGGTTCTATTCATAACATGTGCATCTAGTTTTAAGAAATCATATTTGACTTTTATACATTAAAATATATTATATCAACTTCATACTGTTCTACTTTCTACCTTTCACAAAGTTTTACAAGTAGTTTGCCAACTATTTTGGTTTCTTTGCACTACAAAACATTGCAATATTTCCAAGATAAATACATAAACTTGTATGTACGAAAAAAGCAGTTGTTTGCTACCGACAGCATAGTACGAACGTCGAGCTGTAGTTATAAATAATTAAATAAATTAAACCAGTAACTTTACACTTTAGTTTTTATTTCAACTGGGTTTTGCTTCATCCAGATTTAATATTAAGTTCACGCAAAATCTAATCGAAATTTAAAAAAATGGTGTTATAAAAAGTTACTGGTTTTATTTTACATATCGTGTATTTATAACGACACCACAAAGTGTTTGCTTCCAACGAACATTTATAAATGATAAATCAGAACAAATAAACATTTAGTGCATTTCTTATTAATGTAACATGAATGATATATTGCACCGTATTAAAAATATTATGCTTCAACCTTTAACCGAGAGTTCATAAAAAAAGTTCTGTATTTTTTCATTTAGTTTATTGCATTTCAGAAGTATCATAATTCATTTTTGTCGTTTTTGTGGTTGGTCTGTATGTTGGGACCCTCCCCGGCGTCCAGTTGTTTCAGCAGTCTGTACAGGGCGGCCGCCTCTCTTATTCTACTGAATCCCACACAGAACGCTTCCACTTCTATAAATAATTCCTGAAAAAATAAAAATTCAATATTATACTACATATGCACTATCTTAATGATGGGGATGACAATCGGAATTGAGTGGGAAGTTCGAATATCCGAAATTTGCTTAGCATCGAATCGCTGCTACTCTTCATATAAAAGTCGTTGATGAGGTGGCTTGGACATGTATTGGAATGCCAGTAGCTGAAGTAGCCCAAGACGGGGACGCCTGGAGGCACCTTGTCGAAGTGATGGGTCCCCCGCCAGAATAGGACAAGGGGAAGAAGATGACAGTCAATAATAATTGGATGATTTGTATAGCGCCGTTTTTGTGAAAAATCACCTCAAGGGGCCAATGATAGAACTCCACAATAAAAAGATTGATCGAACATAAAAAGGTTTAGTTTTATTATAAAAAAAACTATTGCTGGTTCTTCTTATAAACCTGCCATCATTAAAATGGGGAAAACAGATTTTAACAGTAAGTGCCTTACAGAATAAATTTTTTTCTATGCAAATCGGTTTTTACCAAAAATATTAATCATACATAAAAATAAAACTTGGGTAGGGGGTAATCTTAAAATCATATATATACATAAATAAGTCCTCTTAATGTGGTCTAACCACAGTTTGAAAATGGCTTTGAATACCGAAACAGCTGTCACAATAATAAAATACTTGCAGAACTTAATAATAATGTTATTAAATTTGACTTACAATAAATTAAAAAAAATAATTAAATGGAGTTCTATGAATTGATAATTATTATAAGACCACCATTCAGAATTGAAACGTTTCTTGAAATGGCTTTAGCTACGTTTGGTCTGAATAGACAGGTACTTTCCTGCCTTCCTCTTCGCCATCTCCTTCCCCTCCCCACTACCTTCAGTCCCACAACATACCCCAATTGGGGATGTTATAATCGCACCGGTTCCAGACGGTCGGTGGCAGTTGGTTCACATAAAAAAAAATGTTTTTCTCCCATCACTGCTGACATTGGCTCTGATGCTGAATTGTTCAACTTACTGCCAACCGTAGCCAGTTTTGTAGTTATGTATAATAATAATTAATTCTGAATGTACGGAGGTTAGTGTTATCTTAAACATCTCATGACTGGTTAGTTACAGTTTCTCATTATGACTGGATAAGTACAACGTAGGCAATTTTTGCTGGGCAGCGGTACTTATAATTCAATGGAAATCAAATCCATGGACACAATGTGTAAACCAGTTGGCTGCGGAGGCTAATCAAAATATATATACACTTTATCTTTGATTTACTTGGTGCACTATAGGTATATTAAATAATAGGGAATTTGAGTTTATTTTTTTTAAAGTTCGTTTTCATAGATAAATTAATTCTCAAAGTTTGTACTTTTTAAATGCCGCCAAAACAGATGAAAATCCAGGCGGATGTGCGCGTGACATCATCCGCACTAAACGACACCCGACCGATAATGACAATTTGTATGGAGATTGAACAGACAGCTGATGGGTTGACAGATGGCAGCTATACCGTATGGCTCCTCGGTTTTTGGCGGTAGATACAAAAATTCAAATGTTAAAAATCAATTTCCTAGATTCTACCCGTTTTGGGGATGTTTCAAAAATTCTAATTTTGTGAATTAATTTAACTATGAAAACGAACTTAAAAAAAAAAAATGTGTATTTAAGTTTGAAGGTGGATACTGATAAAAAAAAAATGGACTTAGCTTCCCTATTTAGGCAACAAGAAAACATCAGAGAAAAGAAAGAATCAAAAATATAAAATACTAACCTTAACATTTATAATCTTATTACGAATGAGAGATTGCAAGAACACGCACACCAGCCGCACCAGTCGATTCTGCATATACCGGTCGCCGATGGTTTCACAGGTTGATATACAGTTGCTGATGTAGAGGTGGACAAACTCCACAGGCAAATCTACCGATGTTGTGAGCCTGCAAGTAAGAACGTACTTAGAAATTTAACAATTAAAAACAATTGACAATGATTAATGCATTACTTCATGGCTTTGCAATCTACGTGACTGGTACGAGAGCAGTTCTGCAGAGTATGTCCAGGCTGTAGCCTGTAGCCTGTAGAGTGCAGGGTATGGGGGGAAAATTGCTCAGATGGTAGCTTTTTTTTTATATGAATACCGCACAAGAGTCCCAAACTGCTCCCAACCGTCTGGAGCCAGTGAGACTATGGCATTCCCAATTGGGGAATGTTGTGAGGCTGAAGGTATTGGGGAGGGGAAGGAGAAGGGGAGAGGAAGGTGGGGAAAGGGGAAATACCTGGCTATTCAGATCTGGTCACCAAACACGGCTAAAAGCCATTTCAAGCAACGTTTCAATTCTGAATGGTGGTCTTTCACCAGGGCGATACTGAGAGTATCTTCCACTCTGAAACATCCGATATAAGGGCGCATCAGAAGAATAATGGATTTTCTAAAAGCTATGATTATAGAAGCTTTTAAACCATTTCACTGTATTGCAGGAGCAGACATGGAATTTTTTTTTCCACAGTTTTGTTAAAAGTTGAGATATCAACTTTAAGCCTTTCATCATGTTACTATGGTGGTGCCCTTGAGGTGATTTTTCACAAAAACGACGCTATCCAAATATTATTATTATGGCAATAATGTACAATTGCGGTGAGTCGTTCATGAACGAGCCGTTCATTTGTGCCAGCTCAATTTGATGAGCTGTGAACGTACGACTCCTGGTAAACTGTACCACGGCTCAATTGAAGTGTGACTCTTTTTGACAAATCTTAAAACCATTTAAGATTGTTTATTTATCTAAAAAGATAAACATATCTCAGATGTTCAATAGTATTCTTACGCATTTCTACGATGACGCATCTTTAAATAAGGTCCTTTCTTCTAATTTGTTTATATAAAATCATCATATACTTGTCTAACTTCTACAAGGCTTAATTATGCCTACGACCGTTGGACTTGCAATTAATATTCGGCGCCATGATGTATTTTAAGGCATTTGTCATCTAGGGTTCACACATTTGTGTAGAGATAGAAATAATTGATGCATTTACACGTGTGTAGGCACTGTACAGTACGGAGTCGTATGAACTGGGGTATGAGCTCATGAAATGGGAGTCGGATGAGCTGAGAGTCGTGGGAGCCATGGCCGGCCGGCTCTTAATATGTGCCGGCTCTTAAATAAGCCATCGTTCAATTGAGTCGTACAAAAATATTAAGTTGGTACCATGACTCCGGCTCTTAACAAAATGAGTCATGACCCATCGCTAGTGTACAAGACACATTTTTTAAAGATTTTTTGATACAGAAAAAGAAACAACTGCAACTGTTCTACAAAATTAATGAAAATATGTGTGGGTAACATTTGAAGACATTTGAAAAAGATAGTAATATTACCTTTGACAATGTCTAGTGAAATCGATTCCAAAACAATGTTTTAACCTTACAGTATAACTGTGTCAAAGGATATAACATAGAAAAAGGTGCATGGCACTATTTGTGACATTTCTATGTATGTATTCTTTTAAAACAGATAAACGTGTACGCATGTAGAGCTAAAGTCACGAATTATTCCCGCATTATATTTGTATTATGTTCATAGCGGCAAATGGGTTAATAATATATTATGTGTAAATGTGGCAGTGCCACTTTTAAAGTATTTAGTGAACCTGTTAACAACTTCCATGGAATGCAGGGACATTTCCATGTTGACCAGTTCACTGAAGTACTCCGTTATCTGCTGGGAGTGAATCAGCTTGAGCAGCACTGAAATGGCAATCATGGGATTGTTCTCCACAAGCTCCGGTAGCTGGAAAAAAAAATATCAGTGAAAATTAGTCAGTGTCAAAAGGTCACATTTTGTCATATTTTTTTAAAGAAAGTTTTTACCGATAGGATAGAAAGCGTAATACTCCATTATGATAATATTTAAAATTTAAATAATATTAATAATCATCAAACTAAATAGAAAAATGCACAAGAAAAAACGTTATTGGCGCAACTGGGGCATCCCATCTTTTTCCCTGAGTGATTTCGTACTAAAAGTCATAAAAAGTTAATTTTTGCCAGGATTGATCAGTCGATATTGTTTTTTCATCGAGGTTAAGCAGTTTTCAATAATTCGATTATATCTAGTCTAAGCAGACTTAACAAGAATAATAAGGCATGTTTGATTTTTTATTGTGAACTTATTATTTTTAGCATGTCACTTCTGTTCAGCCACTGTCAAAACATTGAAAAATGATAATATTCTCAAATTAATAATAAAATTGTTAATTTTGATAGTACTGTTTTTGTTAAAACGGTGTTTATAGCAAACTAAAAGTTGCTCGTATTATTTTTTTTTCAGAAATGTTTTACGTAACCTCACCTGTTTGGGTGTGATACCAGTTTGATATACGATTTTGGGATCCTGATCCAAGCAGTCCAGCAATCTCTGTTGATGGGGCACACTGAGCGCGCCCTGCAGCGCCTGCAGCACCAGCCCCTTAGCTTCCAGTCCCACGTTGGTGATAGCCACGTCATTCACTGAGCCGCCGTTTGACTTGTTGGCCGAATCGTCGGCGCTGCTAGCTGCCTTGCTGGGCGCACTGGGCGGGATAAGCTTCTTCACCGTGAGACCTTCGAGATTTGTGTCGTAGAGGGGTTTGTAGAATGCGCGGCTCGGGAGGTCTTTCCAAACCAGCTGGTAAAAGAAATCATTTCAATGAAATAAAACAATCACTTTGTTTGAAATCATTTCTTTATTTGAAATAATTTTGAAAATGTTTGAAATCATTTTATTTTGTTGAAAAGTGTAAGGAAATTAATTAACTAAACTTTGGCAAGGGTACACAACGTGTAACTACTCAGTGCCTGCACCAATCAAGTAATTTATAAGGTTATTTGCATATCATCGAAACAACCAAAATGTGATTTTAACATTAGAAATGTCCCTAAAATCACGATCTCCACAGTTTCACAAGTAAAACTTAATTGATTAATTAACATAAACTAACTACAATGGTCTGCTAAATACAGTTAGAGAAAGTATTTTAAAAGTTCTTTACATGGAAGAGTGAATCGAAGAATTACCTCATCCACAAAGTCCTTCTCCGTATCGTCGAGCTCTATCATCTGCGGGGACACCCAGGTGCACTGTGGGATTTGCGTGTTGTGAAGGAGGAGTCCATCATCATTCAACAGGGCTTCTAAAAGCTCCTTGAATGATGCTTTGTTGAAGGGGCCACTGAAATCATCCAAACCATCATTATTAAACAACATTTTGACGGTCAAATTTTAAAATGGACTGGAGTTCCCTATTACAATATAATAAGGAACTCCAGTGAAAAATATAATTAATGACTTTAAACATATATTCATATAGATCATCAAACACTTATTCTGAATATATAAGCTTTCATTATATATAATTATACATGGAATTTATAAATCGTTATTTAAAAGTGAATAAAAAATCAGCTCATCAAAACACTGTGTTATGTTGGTGCCATTACATTTGGAACATCTGACATCACATGAGCATTCTGTTTTTGAATTAGTATGAAAAAAATTATTTTTCGATGTTGTTTTGTATTTAAAACATGAATTCTTTTAGTTTTGGCAAAATTTTAACTTAAATTTGGTGACTTTAAGCTCTACAATTGTTGTTCAATATAAACAACTATTATTCATGAAAGAAATTAGAGTATTCATGATCAAATCAATTATCAATACGGATATTATGATAATGTTAATGGTCAATACTATTATTATTCTTTGAGTTAACGTTTCTAAAAAGGCATATAATTTTATTACTTATGATTAGTTATGGTTTATCATGAATAGAATATACAATTATGTACGGTAAAGCTTATCCTTGCTTTGAGATTTGATACTCTAACTTCAAAACTGATCAAAACCGATCAGTCATAGATTTGGAGTGTTTTGGCGGCCTTTGAAAAATTGAAATGAAAATTATTTTAACAATGAAAACTAACTTTAGGGAAAAAACGAAATATACTGGTGTTTAAGTTTGAACATCATTATTGATAAAAAAAAAAAAAAAATATTGGACTAGAGTTCCTTATTGCCTTGTAAGCATGAGAGTGAAACTTTTCAAAATTGGAACTGATGGATGTGCTGAGAAAAATTATAAAAACAATCTTTTTCAATCTAGACAAGTGATAAATTACCTACCTATATTATATTTTAGTAGACAATTATATTTCTATATTATTAGAAATGTGCGTACATATGGCTTAGTTTTGCAGGCTAATCTGCGACTTTCACAGGTAACTAGTAATTAAATATTAATTTAAGTGTTTAATCTTGTATTTACCCATCTCCAGCTGGTATTAAACCAGGAACTCCACATCTCGCCGTAGAAGGAAGTTCAGACAGTTTTTCCGCAACAGTCATTTGAAGGCTGGAATAGTCAAAATCCAAGTCTTTCATGTTATAGTCCATCAACATTATTTGTTTGGCAGATTTCTTCATGACCTGTGAAGAAATTAAAGAAATTCTTGAGGAAAATCACAGAGTACCTTTAATTATCAAATGAAGACACAAATGATTGTATAACATTGATACAAATAACTGAAAATGAGCCATTTTATTACACAATTAGGTTAAAATTTATGTGTACCTACCATACAAATAGTGTGATATCTGTCTACGAAAGTTTCACCTTAAAGCTAATATTGAAATCGAAACTAGGTATAATGTCTATTTAAAAGTAATACTTACATCTCTAGCTGTTCCTGTTACAAGGTGACCGAGAAATTGTCTCTCTTGTGGAATTAAGGGTTGTATTCCATTCTTTCCCTCCAACAATTGTATGAATAAAGGATTGAATGGATTATCCTGCTTGTAAACATCATAAAGAACAGCCAAACCGATAACTCTTAGTCCTGGTATACTCAGGTCTCCTCCGGTTATGAGGGTTGATATAAGTAGACATACTGAAAACACAAGTTGTTTTTATGATTTGATACATAATAAAATATACAAATTAAAGAATCGTATGATTTAATAAACAAACCATTGAACTGTTCATGTTTCGGTATTCGCTTTTGTACTTGGGAGCAGAGGGATTCTAAACTCTGGGCCTCAATACTCTGTTCAGAGAACAAACTGAAACAAAAATGCAGATTAAGCCAGGTTACAATCAAGGCTTGCAAATAAGAAAGGAGAAATAAAATTGCTGGACTTACTCGCATAAGAATTTCACGTTATCGTTGACAGGTTGTGTCATTTTTTTATTAAAATTGAGAAAATCTTATACTATACTAAAGTAATACGTCAATCCCATTTTGACATTTGCGAATGAAAGCAACCTTCGTTTAACTTTGCTACTTTGCACAATTTTATAAATTTTGTTTGTTTATGGTAGAGTAACGAATGTTTCACAAGACTAAACAAAATGTTTTCATTACGATATTTTCCATCTAGATTGTAAAATAAGTATGAAAAAACCTATTTGAAACAACCTTTTTGTAAGGATATTTTTTCAAAGTTTAATATACCCATTGGTTCAATACATACGGCCGAATTGATAGACCTACCTACTTAAAAATATTTGCGTTTCAATTCCTAATAATTTTCCTCGACTAGATAGGCCTTGAATAAATTATACAATAGGCTAGCAGCTGGTATTGTTGACGGACCAGAAACCATCATAAAGCTTAGAGAGTTAGCTATTATCTTAGAACGTAGGCATAAATTGACAAAGTACAATTCCACTCGAGGACAGTAATATACCAAAAGGACTTGAGCGGCCGATGTCAGACAATGCAGGTCATAAAACCGACCCTTGAACGAGCCAAACGACCTCGCCAAACCGTGGGACAAGAATCTCGTTGTATTGGTAAATATATTAAACGATAGGCATTTCTTTCAATATTAATATTAACATTAGAATTAATTAACTAGATATAAGAACATTATTGTACGCTTATATTAAGGTATTTTATAAGTAAGCCTATATTGAATATGTTTATTATATCTAAATTATAGCCTTCGAAATAATTATTTTAAGTTACGGAACGCCTAGCATCATATTTATCAGCAGCACCAGCGGTCGACTTAGCTAATGATCGACACTAGCGCCAGGAAACCGTTGCAACATCTCCGCCAGGCGGATAGGTAGAAGAATTCCCTACAATAGCTGACAACCTGCAACAGGAGCTTTTCGACGAGACCAGTTGAGTTCAGAACCCCGGCTCAGGAGATTGTCCCATCTCCGCCCTTCGGAGAGGGCGCTCAGGCCACGGGGAAATTGACTTTAAGCCTCTACCACAAGAGGAAGTCCGAATTCCTCCCTTCGGCGAACAGCCAGCACTACTTCGACTCGGAAGGTTGTCCCATCTCCGCCCCTCGGAGAGGCCGCCCAGGTCCTCTGACCGCAGTTGCTGCAGAGTTCCGCCTAGGAAGTTACAGGTCTCCGTCCTTCGGAGACCAGCCACGGAGACGCACGGACCCTGGATAGGCATAATAAAAAAGGAAGTGCTTTTGAACTCTTGTTGTAATCCTCCCATCGCCCAGTGAAATTAATTTTAAAAATACCGACTTGCACGTAGAATTAATTACTTGACCCTCTACTTTGAATGATCTTTTTGTATCTAGTTAAGATTGACTTCAATTTAAGACTAACCCCTCGAATGTTCCGTCTGGAAGAATAAATTACTTATCGTAAATACATAAAGTGAGTTTTAGTTCCTACCTTTTAGCGTTATTCTAAGAGATATTATGAACCCGCCTAAGAGCCTAACAAGTTTTTCTTAAATTTATAAAATATCCAACAAAATCAATGGAAATATTTTCAAATTATTATAAATATATTGTAATTTGTCCGAGAGTGTTATATCTATGATTTGTCCCCTGGCAATACCCGCAATACTGGCAATTCCGCAGATTTTGTCGAGGTTATGTTATATTATTCTATGGTTTTATAGGGTTATGTTTATTTGGATTTTGAGTTCGAATATAATTAATATATAAAAATGTCAATAAAACGCAAATTGGATGTTCAAAACGTTGTGGAGGAGAGTGACCAGCTTATTATTCGGCCGCTGTGAGTAAACACTTATATTGGAGCAGTATCGCTATTTTAATGTTATTTTATTTAAAGTTTGTGTGAAAATCTTATGTTATTTACAAAGCTATTTTATTAAAATAAGACATCTTTCGGCATATCATTATTTATCTATTTCGTTTCACAGGCTTCCAATTAGTATTTAACGTCGAAATTAGTTTAAAAAAAATCTTTGTTTTAGCTCTCCGAAATGTTATTTGAGTGTGAATCATGCCGGTAAATAATATAATTATTTATTTATAATAGCGATTTATAACGACAATGTTTCTCGAAAATCAAGTCTGGTAGTTAATCTATTGCTCTATATATTTTTTAATGTATTGGTCTTAATTTACCTACCAACAGATTTTAAAAACATTTTTGTCTGTCACAGAAGATACACATAATACGAACATGTTTTATATATTTTTTCAGAGGAGCTGGTCAAGAAGTCGGCAGATCATGTATCATGCTCGAATTCAAAGGCAAGAAAATCATGGTATGTCACTTTCCATCAATATTTTTCTCCCTACTCTTATTGACCTTATTTTTGTTATGTATTCAATTCTTTGTTACAATATTGTGGTAAAGTTTTATAAATTGACAAATTATGATTGTCCTTAAATATTATAATTATGTATACACATTAGTTAACCCACACCTATATTACAATTTTTTTAAAATCTTATTTCAATGCAATTTGAATTGAACACGCAACTCCGAGTAACCGAGTCTAACATCTAATAATAATAAATAATAATTGGATTACTTAGCGCCGTTTTCGTAGGAAAATCACCTCAAGGGCGCATCTCACCTTTATTATGCCCTTTAAAAGCATTCTTCTAGTTTGGTCTATGATGATTCCTGGTTTATCAAATGAAATTTTCATAGCCTCACCATTGTATGCTTGTCAATCAACGGAACTTGCAACATTTTATTTATTATTTTATTATTCAGTTGGATTGTGGCATCCACCCCGGCTTGTCAGGAATGGACGCCCTCCCTTTCGTTGATTTGATTGAAGCCGATGAAATTGACTTGCTGCTCATTTCTCAGTAAGTACACCAGAGAAGTTATAATTAAGAACATAATTTCCTTTGTGAGTACGTACTTATGTGTTGAGAAAAATATTAAAAGAATCCATTAAAATCCAGAGAAGTGATGAAGTACCTACCTATAATATATTTTAGCCAACAATCATTTTATTTCTATATTTGAAATGTGCATAGCTCGTATATGGCTTACTTTTGCAGACCATTTCCAAATATTGAATTATGCAATTTTATTATCCTGTGATTTTTCACAGATAACAACTAGCTATAAAAAAAAACAATGGCACACAAACGAACTGTAAGGGCAGCTGATCCCGATCTACGGAGAGGGTTGGAGGGGAGGGAAACACTACCTATCGTTCCCTCTGGAATGATTCCGACTTTTGTTAGTTGCACAAAACTCCCTTTTATGCAAAACCTTGGTAAAATAACGATTTTGTTTCTGCACAAAACTCCTTTTTGTGCAAACCTCAAACTTGTACAAATCCCTTTGCACAATATACACTTTTGTGCAAATTCCTCTCAGGGCCATGTCCGTGGTGATGCGAGTGTCTGAGTCCAGTGAGTGGTGGTAGTCCGGGGGGGGTCCAGGGTCAGCGGTGGTCAGAGTAAAGAAGAAGGCAAGTCGGTAAAAGTAGAGCGAGATAGAGTGGTTTGAGAGAGCAGAAGTGTTGTCAGTTCGAGCGTTGCTGGCTGACTGCCGAATTGCTGTTTTCGGCCTCTATTTATACCACCAACCAGGCGCCATACCGAGCGCGAAGTTGTTTTTTCATGACGCTAGTGACACCTCCCCTGTGTCGAGCAGCGCCGCGAAAGTTTATCCAACAACACCTGTCTCCCTTGCACCACGTTATCTCGCTCTCTCAATTTATTTGGTCATTTGTCATTCTACATTCATTTCACATATTGCACAAAATGTTTGGCTATTGGGGCCGGTTATGCAATTCAAATATTTATTTTTGCTGGTTCCGGCCCCGTACAAGTGCCGATATACAATTAATTAATTCTAAAGGGTGGCAAGACGTCCGACACAGCACCAATACCTTTGTATATGTTATGCATTATTTTTATGATTTTAAAACACAATTGTGCCTTCTTCGGTAGCAATAACACTACACACTACCATTTTACAGTATTATATCTGGTATTATTAACACATACAGTATTATTAAAAGGCACAGCTGTGTCCGAAATGATCTTAATTAATTTTATTATTTTTCTCCAGTTTTCATCTTGATCACAGCGGTGCTTTGCCTTGGTTCCTCACCAAGACCTCTTTTAAAGGAAGGGTGTTCATGACACACGCTACTAAAGCTATCTACCGATGGCTGGTCTCCGACTATATCAAAGTTAGGTGAGTTTTAGAAAAAAAAGTTCTCTCTGTTTATTTGACCATGCCGGATTTCAAACTTGTGACCTCTGGGTCCAAAGCCAAGGAACTTACTGCTCACAAGGTAGCAACATTGCACTGTGCCATTGTTAAATATATAAATGATCAACTTTATATAGGTGGCTCCGTTTTGGGATTAAATCACCTCAAGGGCTTTTTACTTGTCATTAGTGAAAAGGCAGCTATTTGCAGAAGTAATCTTTTTAAAAGAAAGGAATGATATTCACTTTCATCAGAATTCTCAAAAATCATAAACTACTCCGTATATGTAAAGATTTTGCGAAAAACCACAACCTCGTATACGATACGTCTAAATCACACATTATGGTTTTCAAATCTAAAAAAACTCGTGCAAACACCCTTTGTATGGCTAGATGGAAGGAAAATGGATATTGTTCGTAGCGTAAAATACTTGGGACATATTATCACAGATGACTTGAAGGACATTGAACATATGGAGAGACAAAAGAGTGTTATCCGTTAGAGCAGTTATGCTGTCAGCGTTTTCACTTTTGGAGCACGAATGTCAAAAGAATAGTGTTCAACGCATTTTGTAAATCTCTGTATTCATCGGAAACTATGGATAGATTACACTGTATCCCAATGGCATAAGGTAAAAGTCACCTGTAATAATGCATATGGCCAACTATTCCGTCTACCGAGATACTGCAGCGCTACGGAAATGTTCCTGGAGGGATGAGTGTACTCTTTCAGAGCACTTCTCCGCCACCACCATGAGAAGCTTACAGTGGAGAGTACGCCAATCCAAGAATACTTGATAGAACCCTGAAACGAGCTGAGAGTCAGTGGTTAACGGGGACCGTTCAAATGTCAAATATTCAAAATTGTGCTAATCGTCGATCAAATGTGGCATTTGTTCATATATCCCAACCTTATTGCATAGAAATAGTAACATTTCGTGTTGAATAAGTGTTTTTATACAGATATTTGAATAATTTTATACTACTTTTAGCATCATGTCAAACGGTTTAGAATTTCTCAGGTAACTTTACCTCATAGTTATGTAGCTCAATTTGTGAATTTTAATAAATAACCGCCCTTTTCCTGAGGGGAATGCTGTAACAGTAAGAAAATGGCACTAAACTTCAATAATTCATTTTCAGCAACATTTCAACGGAGCAAATGTTGTACACCGAGTCAGACCTGGAGAACTCCATGGACAGGATAGAGACCATCAATTTCCACGAGGAGAAGGACGTCCAAGGGGTCAAGTTCTGGGCTTACAATGCCGGACACGTGCTGGGCGCCGCCATGTTCATGATTGAGATCGCTGGAGTGAAGGTATGTACACACATCGTTGACGTTACAACCCTTAGAGACTCCTGGCCACCTGTAGGAAACGCCTCCACTCTTGCTGCTTCCCTCCAGTTCCTTATGCCTAAAGCTATCCGGCCACCTAAATTTGGTCTTCCCAACACTCCTTCCTGCAGGTTAATTATGGAGAAGCCTCCTTGGTGGCCCTCTATTTTCAATTATTATTATTGTACCTTAGCTGCTTAACTTTATCCATGTAACCTAATACATATTCATAGCATATTCTAATTTTCCTTATATTGTATATGTATACAGAGTGTCAGAAAATGACACCTATTTTCATTTATTTTAAAATCATTTTAAATGTATTATAAAAAAATCATTCTACTTGTATAACTACACGTGCATGAAAGCTGACACTGACCCACATACTTCTAGATTCATTTTCACAAACAGTAATAATAATTTATGTAATATCAAACTGCAATGCCATACTTATACGATTTGGATCTAACATTAAAATATGTAATTACGAAATGTGAATGTGTGCATTGTCTAAATCAAATAAATGGAAGAACGTTCATTAAGCTTCACTAACTTCTAAAGCCGGGTACAGACCTAAAAAAACAAAGGCGAACAAATGGAAATCGCTGAATTACAGCGAACTTTCATTTGCAATTGCTTAGACGTCCACATAGCTTTACCATTCTTTGCGCGCATTCATTTACTAGTATCCTGGCCAAAAGGAATGCAGTCCACACTGTGCACAGCCGAATAGAGCACTCGTTTGCTAGCGTCTGCTGGCTTTCGATCTTTAGGTCTGTACCTGGCTTAACATGTAATGTGTTTTCTTTCACAAGATGTCAACACATCCAGTTGAGGTTCACTGAATGAGGAAGCTAGTATTTACTACAGTTTAATGTGCTGGAGTATGTCTTGTTCGATACAGTATATTATAATGAATATAACATTATTGTTAGGATAATTACTCTTCTGTGATATCGTATATGTATTTAGTAAGGATTGTAAGACGTAATATCTTTACTTTTTCTAGGTTCTATACACAGGAGACTTTTCAAGGCAGGAAGACAGACATTTAATGGCTGCAGAAATTCCAACTGTCCACCCAGATGTTTTGATCACTGTGAGTAATGTTTCTGAAATTTTACTTGTTATAATCTTTGCGCCTATGTTGTGCTTATTTTCTTTTCAAACAGACAAGAGTTTAGTTTGAATCTGTACAGCATGAGAATGATCTTTACAATTTGTTCTCCTTGTATCTACAGGAATCTACATACGGTACCCATATCCACGAGAAACGGGAGGAGAGAGAGAGTCGTTTCACAACCCTCGTGTCGGATATCGTGACCCGTGGGGGCCGCTGTCTCATTCCCGTATTTGCTCTCGGTCGTGCACAGGAATTGCTGCTCATTTTGGGTATGAAATATGAATCACAATAAAAACAAACATTTAGAAATTTTACTTTGTGTAGCATACTGCTCTCCATTTTAACCTTTCCCTCATTCTTACTAACAAAAGGAGAGCTTAAAAATGGAACTCTCAGTGGCAGAATCATAGCCCGTAAACATTTTTTTTTTTTAAAGTAACTCCACACAGGAGACCCTGAGGGAAATAATTTCCCTCAAGGCCTATATCATCTTTGGGGATGCTGTGTGGAGGGTCTTTTAGAGGATAGGAAGGAGTGAACTTGGGTCTTGAAGAGACCCATGTTATAGGATGGAGGAAACACAGAGGCCGGCAAATCATTCCACAGTCGAGCTGTTGAACATAAGAACAAATCGTAGAAGCGACCCGTTCTCATGTGACAAATGTCAACCGTGTGCAAATGTTGGGCGCGTGTTTGGCGTGTTTCCCGACTGCACCGGTGCCGAAGGGATCAATGACGCTAGTTCCTCGGAGCATCTTCCTTTAAAATACCGGTAGAACAAGGATAGCAATACCACCTGACGTCTGTGCTCCAAAGATTACAACCCGTTTGTTAAGATCGGCGAATCTATCAAACGGACCGCCCGTTTCTGCACAGAGTCAAGGATTTTTTTCAGATATTTTGGGACTCCCGACCAAAGGTGGCTGCCAAATTCTACAGTGGGGCGCACTTGCGATTTGTACACTTCGCACATTTGTTCACTTGATCGTGTCATGTCTTTCTGGAGCGTCTCTGGCTTCTTTGTTCATTTACATTTGTGTCAAATATTCCCCTTACACTCTTTTCTTTGTTCATCCGCACTACATTTTCTTAATAACTTTCTTAATCTTACTCATTACTTTCACACCAGCCTTGCATTCCTAGCGAATCTCAACATTTTCCACATAGTCATACATGGTATACTTGATAAATCTAGATGAATTCTGGGGCCTGCATCCCGAACTACACGATGTCCCCATCTACTACGCTAGTTCCCTGGCCAAGAAGTGTATGGCCGTGTACCAGACCTACGTTAATGCCATGAATGACAAAATCAGGAGGCAGATCGCAATCAACAATCCATTTGTCTTCAAACATATCTCCAATCTAAAGGTCGGTGCTATAATCTCTATAAATTTAAAACATGATTTCCAAAGAAAGGTTAATACAATAATGAATTAAATGTACACTTATTTATTATAAAAATAATGTATTTTGATCCAGCAGACGTATTTATCAGTTGTATTGATGATTGCTATCTATTTAATAATATTCTTCTTGCCTATTGCGAAGACATCAATTTCTGGCTTCACCTTATCATACAGGTGTGGGAAATGATTAACGGCGTGATATTTGGTTCTTACAATTTCGTACAGTGTCAAATCGAACATTTCCCTGAATTCCTTTGGATCCATAAATGTGTCGGCATAAAGGAATGAAAAGCCTCCGACGTCTCTCGTGAACTTTTCCATTTCCCTCATGGCCGTGACAGGGTCGTAAGCCTGCTTGTTCTTCACTTGGCCGGGCACTCCGTATATTCCCAAGTCATTGTACATTGCGTAATTGGTGTCGGGGACCATGTATTTCTTGTCGGGCTGCTTCAATTGCCCAGACATAGGGCCGTGATCGTAAACCCTGCACGGGTAAACCAACAGGGGGTAAGCCTGGAACAGCTTCTCAGAAATATCAATTTGCCTCTCAAGTTCATTTATCGGTAATACAATGTCCTGGAATACCTGCTTGGTGAATGTAAAAGCTCTGATTCCCGGAGTGGTCGTGAACTTCAAGAAAGCCGGTTTGGGCGGCAGCAGCCATCCGAATAACAGCCTGAAGAGTGGATTGTTTCCAAAGGGAATCATTGACTCAACGACCCAGAAGATCGCTCGATTATGTCTGAGTAGATATTCTCTCAGGGGAATCAGTTCTTGGTATTCTCCTTTCTTCAGGAAGGTTTCTGCGTACTTGTAAAACCAGGGTTTGTACCAGCTAGTTAAGTTATTGACAGGAATATTTTCATCGTAGTCAGAAAAATCTCCAACCATCACAACAGCCTTATCTTTGCTGTAGATGGTAGCTTCCACGTAATTTGATAGTTTGTCGGGGGAAATTTTTCCATCGGCACCGGAGACTTCTCGTATTTTATCACAATACTGCTTCTGTCCCGTTACGGGAATGTATCTCATCCTCAGATAAGGTTTAATGGGAATTACTTTGAGTGTTAAGGCAACGAGGAAGGCTAGACTTCCGTGTGACCAAGGGAGTGCCTTGAATAGATCAGAATATTCATTATCGGCAGTAGCTTCAACAAAACTCCCATCTCCGAGGACCACTTCAAACTTGCTGATAGTTTCTTGGTAGAGTCCAACTTTATGAGAGTGTGTTGTCATGCCAGTTCCCATAGCCAATCCTGCAAAATGTTTTATTTTATAATATTCCGCAAAGTTAATGCTACATATTTGTTTTTTTACTTACAATTTGACCCCATAACACTTGATAAGAATCTCATCAATCACATCATGTAATCGATGAGTTGTTTAAAAGCAATAATGATTACATATTATCATTATTAAAAATACACATGTGTTCCTTGTTGCCCAGGATAAGTAAAATACTATGTATGTATGTATATGTATCTGAATAATGTCAATTCATTTGTAGATCTTTTTATTATTTGTTATAATTTAATATCAAATCTAATTTTGTTATTTCATATCAGAATGATAGTTTAAAAGGCTATACGTATGTATGTATATATTTGTTTTAAAAAAATTTAAAAGAAAGACAAATATTCCCTGGTTACGAATTTCCTGACAATATTTGAAAATCTCCTACTACTAATAGGAATGTTCGATGTATCACCGGGAAAATTTCCATGTCGAGACATACGTACCATAGTACGTACATAAATTATATAATTAAATAAACAAAATATAAGGACAAAGATATGGAAGAACTTTTAAGATATTGTATAGGTGTATAGAGATTAAGTTGTGTACATGCTATATTTTGGTAGTTTTATAATCTAGGTCAGGGGTCGGCAACCTTTTGACTCGGAAGAGTCCAAAATTACAATTTACAAAAGTTTTTAAAGAGCCACAATTTTTTTCCTGGCCAACAATAAATAGCATTGCGTATGGATCTAAAGAGCCGCAGCTTCACATCCAAAGAGCCGCAGGTTGCCGACCACTGATCTAGGTGAAAGTAAATGTTATTGAAAGGAATGAAAGTTGAATTGTATATGCCTAGAGATAAAGATATATTCAAAATTGAGTAGTCACTTCTAAGAGTGTGTATTACAGTAGATCTTTTTAGTAACTCACCTCCGAGTGTTGCATCGGCAATCTCCAGCGTAACAGCCAACGTGTACCCTTTAGGTATGAGGTACTTGGTGATGTCTCCCACCGTCACCATGGGCTCCACCCTGACGGTCAGCTCCTTCTCGTTGAAGGAAAGGATGTCGTAGAGGGGCACCGGTATCTGGTGGCACAGGTCCTTGCGGTAGAAGGTCGTAGAAAGAGACAACCAGTTGGGTCGAGATGTGCACAGAAGTTTGCGGCCTTCCTTGGGCAGCTTGTTCCAGTCCGATACCTGAGAATGGACGTAGGTGGCTGATAGCTCCACTGTAACCTTTTCCACTTTTTCATAAATGATGCATATATTAGGAATAGTGGTTACAGCGGAGCTCTCAGTGACAGGATCATAGTTCACCTAGCTTATTTTATCACCAAAGTTATGAGCAGTTTATTCAATTTAAATTAATATTTGAGCAAGGTATCACCAAAATGCTGTTTTATTTTATTGCTTGGGTGGCTCAATGGGTAACAATGCAGTCATTTAGTGCATAAATGGAAAAGTCAAAAAGATGCCCATACCATTCATTGTTTAACTGGTCCGGTCCCAAAGATTACAAACTTGAAGATTACGTGACAAAATTTTCTTTGGAATGTGGCTTTCTGAAAGATGAGAATCAACAGCATTTATTGATTTGTTTTTGGGCTTAGTAAAATTTTCTTTGGAATGTCGCTTTCTGAAAGATGAGAATCAACAGCATTTATTGATTTGTTTTTGGGCTTAGTAAAATTTTCTTTGGAATGTGGCTTTCTGAAAGATGAGAATCAACAGCATTTATTGATTTGTTTTTGGGCTTAGTAAAATTTTCGCTAAATTGCGGCGCTTTATTTGTACATGCTTTTTAATATTTTGGATGGGTCCCGTTTTATAGGAACACGTGATGAAATGTTGTTTAAATATTTATAAATTGAAGAAAAATATACTTGAAAAGTGGGCAATATCTCGGGCTTAGGTGCACTGAGAGAGTTAAACATTAAAAATTAATTAGTTATAGTTCAACCAAAAACAAAAGACTGTATGTTTCCTAGTGTCGTCCGGAATGAAGCGCTGTGCGAAAGACGAGTGTCGTGTGGCAAGCCAACCAACTAGTGAACTACTAATAAACATTCTTTTGCTTGCGGTTTAGCTATAATTACCTTGTCTTGAATGGTCTTCACCCGACGATCATGGTAGTCGGGGCTGCTGAAAATCTGCTGGTAGAACCAGTTCCTCACTTGGAGGATCAGGTCGAAGATAAAACTGGCGGGAAGGCAGAACACCAGTACAACCAGCCCCCTGTTCTCCTCCAGGAAATATATTAGCGAGTCCTTCCAACCCATCTTTAAAAAATAAATCTGTAAATTTTACGCCAACATTTTACGTAAATTTACACATGAAATTAATTCAGTTTTTTTTTTCAAGTTTTCCAAACATTTTATAACAATATTACTGTTTGTGACGACTGTTTTGCCTTTCCAACACTCAAAATGAGTGCAGAACATTAAAAATATTAGTTGTATAGAATATGATTATGAATAAAAAAAACTAAATGTTGCTCCTATAATAATGATTAAGTAAATAGTTTTCTACAAAATAAAACAATATTGAATTAGCAGCTCACACTTCAATATAATAAAATGTTCATAAATTAAGTTGAATTCGATTAAACAAACGATTTTCTAACCTTAAATTAGCTTAACACATAAATCACAGTTATTACTCTCGATCCCAGACTAAGAATCACCCATTGTCATGGCAGGTGTGAAACCAGATTACCTTTTAATCTTTTCTTCTGTCAGTTCAAGTTGAAAGATAAAACATTTTTATAATTTTAATGAATGATAAACAATTCAATTTGATACCAGTGTCCAGTGCAGGGATGGTATGCCCAAAAAAAGAATTTCCCCGCATTTCGGGGAAATTACATTACGACTATGATAATATCGTAGTTTTATTTCATAAGAACGTATGTACAGAGAAGTAGTAAGTAATCACACTGAAAATTATTTATTATTTTTATGGCAATTATGAAATTATTTCTTTTCAACATTTTACTAATTTCTTGTATCCTGGAAAAAAAACGTTATAATACATATACTTCTTTGAGAAGTCCCCTTTTAAAATATGATTTATTATTTTTTTAAATATTTATATAATTTTGAGTTGTCGGTGTTAAAAACACATTTTATCAACATCATTTAAGATTAATAGCAACCCCGAAAACACATTGTAAATAATATGTAAAGTAAAATAATATTTTTTGTTGAAAGTAGGTACATAATATTTTACAAAAAAATAGATGGTTTTGTAATATTATTATTGTATCTTTTGTGTTACCAGTGTTAAAAATCATAATAATATATATTATTTTTAACCATTATCTAAGCTTACTAGCAAACCCAGGGTTCAAAATTTCCCTAGATTTTGTGATTTCCCTTTTCCCTGAAAATTTTATTTCTCCCCTAGATCTAGGGAAATTTCCCTAGACATAACATCACTGAACTCCAGTGACAGATAAAATATTGCCACTAAGAAAAACCAATAGTTTTTTTTTTAAATATAAAAATATTTTTGCAAATTGCAAAAAGTAGGGGTCAGTTGTTACAGATTTTTTTTGTCCACTTTAGTGACAGCCTTTACCCAAATTTAGGTAGCTGTAGGTGGGAGATTTTTGTGAATTAAAATTTCAACATTGGGAAATTTCTGATAACAGAATTTACACATTTTATTATTTTAATTTAAAGATTTTTGACAAGCAGTGAAATATAGGTGGGATTCATTGGCTTTAAATCACAGAAAGTAGTTTATATATTCCCATATTAAGGGGGAGAGGGATGTCGGAGAGGAATTATTTATTATTTCGAAATATTGATAGTATTATTACGCAATACGATAAACCTAATGTTTTTAAATAGAAAAATATTTATTAAATATTTTATAAATTTACATAGGCTTAGCATTTATCAAAATCTAATCAGAAATATTACTTTTTCTGACTGTCCTATTATATGTTTAAAAAATATTTAAAATATGAATATGATTTTTAAAGTGGAGAAAAATATTTTTAATCCTTTCTCGTTACGTTTTTGTAAATAAACTTAACCAAAAATTTGTAATCCGCATTAAAAAAAAAAAATGAAAGTTACTTAATGTTTATGAAAAAATTAAACTACACTGTTCTTTTTTTTTAAAATTTATCTTATCGACATGTTAAAAAAAAACCTTCACAGCATCTTTTAAGGATATTCAACTTTTTAAATGTTTTTGTAAAACATGCGTAGAACGGTCAGAAATGTGTAATATTTCTGATTTTATTTTGATAAATGCTAAGCCCATGCAAATTTAAAATAAACGTAATTAATATTTTTCTATTTAAAAACACCATGTTTATCGTATGGCAAAATAATATTATCATTATTTTGAATTAATAAATAATAACTCTCCGACGTCCCTCTCCCCGTTAATATTCTGAGGTTCAAACCTAAGAATGGAAAAATCTAAGTCGAATCCGAAACTGAGTGCCCAGAAATGTCTGTCTCTCAAGGTGTGTTTGTTTTAAATACGCTGTCTCCCAACCGGTTATCACAATTATGTACATCAATATTGGTTTTATTCTTAAATGTAATTAAAATAATTTAGAATTATTTAAAAAAATCAACTTCTGTGGTGCAGGGGTTATGTGTGCTAACTTTGGTTCCAGAGTTTAAAGTGAGAGTTTAAAACATTTTTTGTTTTTTTTTTGCAGGGCATCGATCACTTTGATGACATAGGGCCATGTGTCATTATGGCCTCTCCGGGTATGATGCAGTCTGGGCTCTCAAGGGAACTGTTTGAATCCTGGTGCACCGACCCAAAAAACGGAGTCATAATAGCAGGTAAATAAATCTAAAAATATTTTATAGCCTTGTAATTTTTGCGAACATGGAAGTTTGATTTTTCGTAGTTTTGCCATAAATTGCCAGGAAAAATTGGTATGTCTTTCATGTCGAAAGATCACATCTCTGATCCTGTAATATCAGTGCTGCACTGTTAGCAGCAGTCCAGCGATTTCCATAAATGTTCACAGAATTTTTAAAAAATCACCCATACTCAAAAACAACCATGCAGGTATTATAATTGAACAATATAATTTCGGTTGTGATGCTAGTAAAACATAACATTCTAATACAAAAATACATAATTCTTATTTTCAGTACGTACAATAAATTTTTGCCGCAGTTCTTAAAATAGTTGTTGTTGTAATGGTCGGCATAGTTGCCTTCCGAGCAGTTGATCGGTGTTCGATTCTCGATAGCGGCAATATTTAAAATTTTATTTTATTCTAATTTAAAAGTGTTGCACTACACAAATCCTACAATTACAATATTCTGCGATTTTTCACTGGTCTGCGCTAGTGATAGCCATAAATCCTTTAGTAACTTTTGCATTTAACGTAGTGTAGATTAAAAAGATATGCACTTAAAAAGACTGATACATAATATATCAAAATCATATGCCCGTAACAGGGTCCAGTTTGTAGTCCAAAATAAATAAGTAGAAAAAAGTAATAATTTTTTTCAGTCATAATACAACAAGACATTAAAAGAAAAGTATTCGAATTTGAAGTGAGGTTTATTGAAGAAGATAAATATGAAGTTGAATGTTCTCAGGTTATTGCGTGGAAGGCACACTGGCCAAGACAATTCTCTCTGAGCCAGATGAAGTGACCACAATGTCCGGGCAGAAGTTGCCCCTCAAGATGTCGGTGGATTATATTTCCTTCTCGGCCCATACAGATTATCAACAGACCTCAGAATTCATCCGGATTTTGAAACCCCCCCATGTGGTAATTATATTTTTGTAATTTTTTAAAATTAAATTGCGACAGCCTCCAAGAGTAGTCTTCCTTACTCAGGATTTTTATGTAACTTTAAGTTTGTCTAATTTTTTAAAATTAAATTGCGACAGCCTCCAAGAGTAGTCTTCCTTACTCAGGATTTTTATGTAACTTTAAGTTTGTCTAAGAATATTGACAATATGTACAAATATATGTATGTATATACGAGTAGCGTGTACTGCTAAAAAGCTGTGCCTACCCTAAAAAAAACGACCTATAAAAATATTTATTCACAAATATCTGATCAAAACATTTTTTTTTTCATGAATTTGGTAAGGAACTTGTACGCTTATTTATTCAGTTGACCATATGGAAATGATAATAAAATGGTCATTTTCAAATATTCAATGCACAATTCATACCCAAACTACACACAGCCTACCTTTGGTAATAGAGCAATGCAAGCCACTGGTTTATACAAATATTTTAATGCGAATACCGCACAAGAATCCCTACTGCTGAGAGTTAGTGGGACTATAGCATCTCCAATTGGGGTATGTTTTGAAGCTGAAGAGAGGGGGAAGAGGAGAATCGGGTAACATCTGGCTATTCAGATCTGGTCACTAAACATTCCTAGTGCCGTTTCAAGCAACATTTCAATTCTGAATGGTGGACTGTCACTGGGGAAATACTGAGAGTATTTACCACTCTGGAATGTGTCGCAAATGCACTGTATATTATTTTATTCCAGATTCTCGTCCACGGTGAGGCGAACGAGATGTCCCGTTTGCGCGGGGCACTGCAGCGGGAGCACGGTACGGCGCTCACCCTGCATAGCCCCCGCAACACCCATGCAGTGCGTCTAAACTTCCGGGGGCACAAGACTGCTAAGGTAGGGATCTAATGCTGACATTTTACTATCACAAAAAACCCATGTGATTTCTTCAATAAAAACTGAACAAAAGTTTAAATTAAGTCAGTTGTTTGACCAGCTGTCACATTTGATATTGTCACAAATCGACAGTCAGCGCCATTTGAACGGTCCCTGTTAACTGTCAATTCTTGGCCCAACAGTTTCTCTGACTGTACAGAACCCTCCAGGTTGCACACCGGCAGACCATTTTTTTGTACCAGATCAGACTTACTAAACGTCCATTCTTGCGACAGAGTGGTTTCATCTGTGTATCCGATGACGTAGGGTTATGTGTTATAGGTTCCCAGTTTATATTGTACTTATTGTGAACACATGTTTTATTTTACCTCCTGAAATGCTTCAAATAAATTTAAATACACATGTATACATATTTTATTGTTTCGTATTTGATTTCCGCAGGTGATAGGAAGTTTAGCCATTGAGGGTCCCAAACCTAAACAGCCTTTGTGTGGACTTATTGTTAAAAGGAACTTCAATTACCACTTGTTGGCACCAGAAGATCTAAACAGTAAGTTGTTTCTATCATAACATTAAATAAAAATAATAATAATGTTTCCCAGAGTTAATTCTAGTTGTTAATATTAGTGACCAGCTCAAGCACGGGGGCTCCATCGAATCCAGAGTTATGTTAACCCTTGTTAACTCTGTCATAATATTAAATAAAAATAATAATAATGTTTGCCAGAGTTAATTCTAGTTGTTAATATTAGTGACCAGCTCAAGTACGGGGGCTCCATCGAATCCAGAGTTATGTTAACCCTTGTTAACTCTGTCATAATATTAAATAAAAATAATAATAATGTTTGCCAGAGTTAATTCTAGTTGTTAATATTAGTGATCAGCTCAAGCACGGGGCTCCATCGAAGCCAGAGTTATGTTAACCCCTTGGAAGCTGAGCTGTACAGGAGCCACAGATACTTCAATAGTAAACAACTGCTGACCCAGTACAAATTGCAAGTACGCTCCGATGTTGAATTTGACAGCTACCTCTGGATTAGAACCCCAAAATACCCAGAAAAACCCTTGATTCAGCAGAAAGAGTGTCATTGATCCCTCCGGCACCGGCACCCAACATTTGTACACGCTTGACATTTCGAGGGTTAAGAATCGATACCTCATAAGTGACAAATTAAAAACTTTGAAAGAGAAAAGAAAAAAAACTTATTTGTTTTCCCCTCGTTGGATATTTTTTCATCCAATAATAACAAGCAAAATACATAGTTTAAAAAAAATTAGCACCAGTGTAATAAAAAAAATGCAAAATGTTCCGATTACAAAAAAAAACGAAAACTAAAAATTCCACAACACAAAATTACGTGTAATAAAAAAATATTATTTTGACAAAATTGTCATTTACGAGGTATTGTTTTTAACCATAAATTGTCATACGAGAATGGATTTCTTCTACATTCTTGTGGTCAACGGCTCGGCTGTGGAATGATTCGCCAGCTTCTGTGTTTCCTCCCTGCTACATGGATCTATTCAAGACTCATTCATTCCTTTCCCTGACAGAGACCCGTGTCCAAAGTTGGACGCCAGGAGATGCATGAAGAAGAATATGCTCGAGTTTAAGAATTAAAAGTACATTAAATATGTATTTAAATGAATTGTTTTTATAATTTCAGAATATACAGAATTAAGTCAATCGGAAGTAACGCAGAGGCAGTCTGTTTATTATGGTGGCTCCATTCCCCTCCTGAAACATATTCTAACACAGCTAGCGGGGACCATTGAACTTTTGGACGGAAGTGAAAACAAATGGAAGCTCTACAAATGCATAGATCTCACCATACTCAATAAAAACATTACGATTGAGGTAATTTTACTCTTGATTTCTGTGCCCATAAAGCTAGTGTTAACTATTTCTTTCTATTTGTTCAGACGGTGACTGGATAATTCAACACACGTATGAATCGGCACACTTTTTAAAAGTGATATAAAGTAAATTTAAAGTCATTTAAAGTACGATAAAAAAACACTAGACCGAAATCTAATCAAACCTAACTTAATTAATAATTAATTTGTTTTATTAAAAAAATAAATTATAATGTTAGATTAGGTTCTTGCTAGTTTTTTTTTATTTTTGTACTTTTAATGACATTGTATCACTTTTAAAAAGTGTGTCGACTCATTTGTGTGTTGAATCATCATGGAATAAATAGTACACAACTGCTGACCCTATACAAATTGCAAGTGCACCTTAATATTGAATTTGGTAGACACCCCTGGTCTGGAGCCCCAAAATACCTGAAGAAAACCCTTGACTCTGCAGAAACAAGCAGTCTGTTTGATAGATTCCCCTATCTTAATAAACGGATTGCAATCTTTAGATGTGGGAATGCTGTCCTTGTTCTATTTCAATGGAAGATGCTCTGAGGAACTAGCATCATTGATCCCTTCGGCACCTGTGCATAGTCGGGAAACACGCCAAACATTTGTACACAGTTGACATTTGTCACATGAGAACATGTCATTTTTACGACTCGTTCTTGAATTCCACAGTCCGGCTGTTGTCCGGTTGCTGGCCTCTGTGTTTCCTCCCTCCTACAACACGTCTCTTACCCATGTTCACTCCTTCCTCCCCTCAAAAAGACCCTTCACACAGCATCCTCAAAGATGACAGGCCCTGAGGGAAATTATTTTTCTCAGGGCCTCCTGTAGTTAATGTAAAAAAAAACCATTCAGACATGTCTTATTTCTCTGTTCTCTTCCTAAAAGGTCTCAATGTAAACATATGGCACCCTTTTTTGAATTCGAAATGTAATTTCCTACAGTTTGCATTTTGCCATACTGCTCTCCCGCCACATAAGAGATAAACCGATAGAAGTATGCATTTTGGGCGTGCCTGAAATAAGCTAATTTTATCTTGGAGTGAAATTGTTCAAAACATTTTCTAATAATGAATTTCTTTCTCGAATAGAAAATCAATTTCACTGGCTTAACTGGGGCCTAGTCATCGAAAGGTCTTATATAAATTGGCGAAATCAGTTTTCTTTCAAATCGGTATACACACTTCTAGGATTTTTTGTTCGGTGTCTGTCACTTTGGAAAGTATGGTAATAACGACATAAGAAGTTCTCACACTTCAGTATGGTTTTTTTCGATTCCTTAAAAACTGAAATTAAAGAATTGCCCAATTTTGAAACCCATTGCTTTGCAAAATGTATTTCCTATCTTTTGAAAAATCTTATAAGTCTCATTCTAGCAGTTGCGGATTATCGGAGTTGTATTGTTCATTAATAATTAATGCTTTTTATTTCTTCAGTGGGTTGCCCAGCCTGTGACAGATATGTATGCCGATGCGATAGTGGCGGGTGTTATGAACGCTTCACTCCTACCAACCCCTAAAATACTACCTCAGCCACCCAAACTGGATCGGATGCACTTTAAGGTAAAAAACATCAAATAAAAACAACCAATCAAGCAGAATACAGCCTAAGTTCTTTTTAAAATCGTCGCTTTCATATTTTTACACATTTACAATTTAATTTAGCCGTATAGTGTGATGACAGTGAGGTTCAATGGGGGTGATCAGAAGCAAGGAGTACTCTGGTCTGGGTACTGCATCAGAGGAAATACATATATAAATATGCTGGGATAAAGTTTTTTTTTTTTAATTCTCAGGTATATGTTTGTGGTATATATTCATTCTCACGGAACATATCTGAAGTTCATCAAATGTAACTATTTGAGGAGACAGATTGTGAGAGTCAAGAACCAGGTGTAGTGCTGGTATGATGACAGGCTTCAAAATATTCATTTATATAATTGATTGTCCATACCTCTTGACATGCTATTGCTTGTTCGTGTCAGAAAACAACTGCAGCAGTAAAAGCTATGCCATTATCAGACAGATGTTTTGGCACAGTATAGTAGTTCTAGGCGTTAACGATTTTCAACTGTTCAAAATAACCATTGAAAATGGCGCCGTAGGACTTATTTTTAATAATTCCACAAATCACTTTTACATCCCACGTTACAAATAATTAGTCTAGATGTCCAATTATGTGCACTAATAATTGAAATTAGTAAAATAAAATATTTATGCGGGTATATATAATTTTTTCGTCATATTGTCTCCTAAAAAAAAATAACTCCTTTTGCTAACACTAACTTTTAAAACTCATAATATACTATGTATAATTTATTGATAAATAAATGCCATTCCAACTTCAAATATTTGCATAATAGGTATTTGCACTTTCAATTCAACTAACATTTGACGGCCTCCATGGTCGAGGGGTAAGGCTCTCGACTACGAATCCGAAGGTCGCGGGTTCAAATCCCAATGTGCGCAAGTACTAGCAGTGCTCCCAACCGTCTGGAGCCAGTGAGACTATGGCATTCCCAATTGGGGAATGTTGTGAGGCTGAAGGTATTGGGGAGGGAAGGAGAAGGGGAGAGGAAGGTGGGGAAAAGGGGAAATACCTGGCTATTCAGATCTGGTCACCAAACACGGCTAAAAGCCATTTCAAGCAACGTTTCAATTCTGAATGGTGGTCTTTCACCAGGGCGATACTGAGATTATCTTCCACTCTGGAACGTGCGCAAATATACTATATATTATTTTTAAATTAATTAATTGTGCAACAGCACAAATTAATTAAATTAAATTTACTTGCGCACGCCGGGATTTGAACCCGCAACCTTCGGATTCATAGTCGAGAGCCTTACCCCTCGACCGTGGAGGCCGTCAGTATAGCCAAACTAACCGTGTGGGAGATTGACACGACACTAACAAAAAATATATTAACGCTGCCAATCGCATTAGGGAATCCCTTCTAACAGGGGATACCCCTTAGAAGGGATTCTCTTGTAATAATGTTGAAAGTTGAAACTATAGAATGACATTAAACCCGCGTCGGTGGCGTTGGAAATATTAGTTTATGCAAAATTTTTGCTCTTCATCAATACGTTTGGCACTACTTATGGACCGTATGGATTAGGAAAATCTAAAACATACGTCTACTAGGAAGGTACACGTATCCAAAATAATATTCTAATTTATGCAAAATATCTTTCACGGAGTGTAAACTATTGGACCTTTTTTTATTTATATTACGCCAATGTTGCTAAATATAATAACCAGTTGACTCGATACTGCGTTGAAAAATATTTGAACTAACTAACCATTACGCCGTTTCTCCGCAGGGGTAGGCAGAGAGGACGGACCGCAAACAACTTGATCTTGGCATACACTTCTTGCTTCATTCACATTCATACATTCTCTTCTGTTATTCTGACTTCTGACATGGCCCGACTCAAGTATTTGATTAACTTGATTGTGCCGTCTCTTCCTCGGACGTCCCCGGCTTCTTCTTCCATTCACATTTGGGTCATATATTCTCCTTACACTCCTTTCTTCGTTCATTCGCTCTACATGGCTGATCCATCTAAGCGTCCCTTCCTTAATCTCGGTCATTACACATTTGCATGTCGGTATTATTTTCCAACTGTCGATGCTATTTTTTTTCAATAGCATTGGGTGTTGACGGCATCTAGCTCTTATTTCCAACGGCTAGTTATAATTTGATACAGTACTGCAGTATATATAGTATGACAGCAAGTATGATTCTACTGAATTAGTTATCTAAAGATATAGAGATATCTAAAGTAAATTTATTCATTTATGTTAGTTATGAAGTTTCACTGTGCTGTTGGATTATCTGTTGTGCAGTTGATTTAAAGAATTATGTAGATTTTTCACAAATATATACATATATATAAGATTTTCATTTGTAATTTTAGGAATGTGTGATTGAGATGCTGCAGGAAATGTTTGGAGAGGATGCTGTCCCTAAAATGTTCAAAGGAGAGAAGCTCACCGTTACCGTAGACGGGAAGAAGGCCAACATTGATCTACTAACTCTCGTAAGTTTAATTTGCAGTGATATGCCTCTTTCTAATAAATTAATCCGCAATATCTATACAACCATTTTTATAAAAATTTTCAAAATCAGGTTCTAAAGCTTTGGAATAGACTACTGCATGTGAACTAAGACTAAAACTAGATAGAATTCAGAGCAAGACTATTTTCTTCAAAAAGTCATGCAAAAATATATGTTATGTAGTTGTAGCCCTAAATTAACATTTTTCATTTCCTCAGATTTACACATTTTGTTATCGTTCCCTTGAAAAACGTAAAAACGAAGTTATACTGTATATAATATTTTCTTATTTTTTTTAAAAGAGAGGCAAACTTTCCCGGATTACGAATAACCTGACAATTCATCCTACTTCCATCATTATAAGTGGAAAATGTTGCTTGTGCAATGGCCGAGGACTCAGCTAGCAGATTGACCATTTGTACATCTGGAACTAACCGTTCAATTACTATTTTGTATTGCCATTTCCTAAAACTGAAGAAGTTCACACAGTATTGCGAGATATTCCACAATTCTAATTCTGTCTTCATTTTTTGCAGGAGGTTATCTGTGAGGAAGATGAAACATTCCAACACATAGTCCAGACCGGCATTAGTAAATTGCACCAGTCCTTGATGCCCCTGAGAATATCTGGCACGTAGACGACGCTCGATCGAACAAACAACAAACTCTTAATAATGTTTTTATTTAAATAAATAATAAGTTCAAACCTTTCTTTGTTTTATATTCTGTTAGTATTGCTAGTATTCAAGCCCCTGTGACGTGACCTCGAACACAACTACTTTCGTTTACATAAATAAATAAGCATTCTAGGATTAAGGGAAATTAAATGATAACCGTGTTTTATTAAAAAATAAAGTGACTTTTATTTCAGTTCAATGACAGATGTTTAGTGTAAAAGTTGCCACGTTGTATGCAATAAAATAATAGAAAATAATGTAAAAATATCACATAATCAATAAATATATTGCATTGTGATCAAAATATGTTAAACAAAATTTCTCTAAATATTGTCATACAAATTGTAAAACTTTTTTCTATTAATGTATGTATTACTCATTTCTTAACAAAAATACGCTTATGCTAAAAGTGATATATTTTATCTTGTGGAGGGAGAGGTAGTTTTGACTTAAAAAAAAAACAATTACAATATAAAATATGAAGAATAAAAACGATTTTTATAAAAAATGTACGCTTTTAAGACAAAATATTTGTTTTCTTATGGTGGTTATATTGAGGATTAGGGAGAGTATTGTTTAGTTGCTTAAGGGATTTCTACAAGGAGGGCGATTCCCTGTCCTCCTCCGATGCAGGCTGCTCCGATTCCCCTCTTAGCTCCGCGACGCCTGCAAATAGACAGATTCACATTTTAAAAAGACAGCTTTTTTTTTTATTCTTATCAAAAACAATAACTGGCACTCGAAAGTTAGGCGTAACATTTAAATTTAACAAGCCGCGTTTCCAAGCCCGCGCTACAAGTTACGAGGAGATCCTCACAAAAAGCGCATTTTTGTGTCTACGCTTTAAGGTTCGAGTGTGTATCCGAAACTAGCACTCAAAAGTGCTTTGTATGTACGAGCTCTAAGAAGTTTTGTTCCTTTGAAAACAGAAATTAAAAAATTTCGGGTAAACGAAACATGATACGCACTCGCAGATGGCGCTAATTCAAATATTTTAGAAAAAAAATTTTTGCACGTAATGCTTTTAAATATTGAGATGAATTGTTTGTTGGCGGTGTATATACGGAATATGAAATGGAATAAATTGTTCTTGTAAGTTTAAACCTACAATAACAATTTATTCCATTTCATATTTCGTGTGTACACCCACCAACAAACAATTCATTCCAATATTTAAAAACATTACATGCTTAAAGTGTTTTTTTCTTTCTAAAATATTTAAATTAGCGCCACCTGTGAGGGTAAATTACGTCTCGTTTACCCTTAATGGCCAAATTTGGAACCCACATATTAAGTGACAAGAGGTTTTTTTTCAGTCCCTCAAATACCCTTATGCATATGTACAAGAGATTTTTACTATATTTAGTAGTAAAATATATTGAAATGTGCAATGACATCACACATTTGCAGTTCCTGATTTCACTGCGGGCAATGTCTCATTGGCGATGCTATAGATAGAGGGCGTCTATTACATTAAAAATTGTTAGTCAGTATTGTGATGAGATTAACGGTTAATTGTAATTAAACATCAGCGTGACGGAATAACAAATATAATGTGGAGTTGAATTCAACATAAAATGAGGTCTTCGGGTTTAACAAAGGGCAAAAAAAGGTTAATATATTTAATTACTGTCCCCTTTCAAGAAGATATACAGGTCTGAAATACAGTGTGGTACATACTTAAGTTCATGTACGAGGTGAGCAGTGATCCTGGCTCCGGAAGCAGCGAGGGGGTGTCCCAGGGCGATGGCTCCACCGTTCACATTCAACTTCTCCATGTCCAGTTTCAGGGCCTGAGCACAAGCCAGGGTCTGGACTCCGAAGGCCTCGTTGATCTGAGGAAGATCACAAGTTATATTATTGTACTGCATTGGTTTTAATAGTGTGTTTTGTCATAATAATCTTCCCCTTTCGTATGGTGGAGCCAATCTAGAGCCTCAGGACAACTTATGCCCGTGGACTTCATCAATTCCACCCGGGAATGAATGGAGTGGGCATTTGTTGACCACATGTTCAATGATCTACACTGCACCGCATTCACACTGAGCCAAATCTTTAAGACCCCTATGCATCGTGTGGGCACACAACAGCCATGATATCACCTTATCCTATTGATGGAGGAGTTGAATTTACGAGGCAGTGAGAACCCAGGCTGTCTCTCAGTGGGGTCATAATAATAATAATAATAACAAAGCATTTATATAGCGCAGTTTTGTGTTGTTTCACGATGTATGAGATAGGCATTTCTCACGTCAGCCGATTGCCACTGAAGTTTCCACCTATCTTCTGGAGTGAGAGCTAACTGTAGGAGACTCTCTCCCTCTGTCCAGAAGGGTTTTCGGGACTTCAGGCGGCATAAGAGTGAGAGACGGCATCATCATGGAAAGGTGTTGCGCTATTTTAAAGTGTCTTGTTTTCCCTCAGTGTTCCAATCTCTTGGCTGATATTTGGCGGTATAATTTAAAAAAAGGTTTCTCTATAAAAATTCTGCAGGATAAAGGAGCGTCGGTAAGTGGCTTTGCAGTGTGGAGGCTTTAGTGTCTCCTCACTGGCACAATGGCACCAGCAATTTATACCTCAATAAGGTCGATATCGTTCAGGGTCAGCTTGGTGGCCTTGAGCAGGTCGAGGATGGCGTTGACGGGGCCGATGCCCATGATTTTGGGATCCACTCCGACAGAGGCCCAGCCCGCCAGGCGCGCCAGGGGGATCAGGGACTGCGCCTTCAGGGCCTCCTCGCTGGCCAGCACGATGGCGCCGGCTCCGTCGCAGATACCCTGGAGATAATAAGAATGTTAAATAACCTATAAAGTATAAGAAACATTCTGAGGTTACGAATAACTTAACAATGTTTGAATTCCTCCTACTACCATCGTAATGAGTGGAAAATATTACTTAAGCAATGCTGGGGGACTTAGGCAGGGCATTGAACCCGCAACGCTGCAGTAGAAACATTTTTCCTTTGCATTTTTGACACAAGATATAATATGTATTAATAATAACTAAACACATGTATAATATGATGGTGTCGACTGACTGGAGTATTCCCTCGTTGTGAACATGTTACAAGAAAATTCGCCATGTCAATACAGTGAGCCGAGCCGTTCGCGTGCGTGTGCTGAGCGTGCTCTGACCGGATGTCAGGTTTTTAGCGAATCCCTTTATAATATTCGCCATTCGGCACATGTCAGTTACTGCTGGGTGAACATTGTCGCGAGCGCACCTCGAGCGGGAATCTCTTTATTGATTTAAGTCACCTTAAGATAAAATGATAATAAAATTAGTAATTAATTAGTTAATTATTATTGGAGGTTTTGTATAACATGCCACACCGGACAAGCCTGTGTTGAGGCAATAATTTTAGCTATTTTTTTAGGTACTAAAATTAATTATTTTTTTATCATTGAAGATAATATTAATAAATCTCAAATTGAATATGAAACAGAAAAATTAAAAGGTGACGGTCGCATCTGGGATATTAACCAAGGATCACTCGGTCTATCCGGGATCAGCACTCTATTGAACTTAGCTAATGCCACCTTATTGCTTTCCGTCATTTGTATCGATATCATACTTCAATTTAAGAACTGTTAATACTATTACATTTCTTTTGTGTTTTTTCTGTTTCATATTTCATTTGAGATTAGTTAATATTGTCTTCAATGATTAAAACAATGTTACAGTGAGGTTAATAAGCTTCAATAAGTTATTCACATTTCAGTCATAATGGCCTCCATGGTCGAGGGGTAAGGCTCTCGACTACGAATCCGAAGGTCGCGGGTTCAAATCCCGGCGTGCGCAAGTAATTTTTATTTAATTAATTTGTGCTGTTTCACAATTAATTCATTTAAAAATAATATATAGTATATTTGCGCACGTTCCAGAGTGGAAGATACTCTCAGTATCGCCCTGGTGAAAGACCACCATTCAGAATTGAAACGTTGCTTGAAATGGCTTTTAGCCATGTTTGGTGACCAGATCTGAATAGCCAGGTATTTCCCCTTTCCCCCACCTTCCTCTTCCCTTTTCTCCTTCCCCTCCCCAATACCTTCAGCCTCACAACATTCCCCAATTGGGAATGCCATAGTCTCACTGGCTCCAGACGGTTGGGAGCAGTTTGGGACACTTGTGCGGTATTCATATAAAAAAAATAATAAAAAAAAACCCACTTATTTGAATACCTAACATTGCTATATAAGATTTGCCAAACTAATATAAAAATACACACCTAAAATTATCATACACATTACATGTTATATTATATTCTTATGGCGGCAGTACTGCCTTAGATCTAACGGTATATAAGTTCCTTTAATCTGTGAACAAAATCCGAGATTAAAAGTACATTCTATTCTTAATCTAAGAACAAAATTCAAGATTACGTATGTTTATTTCAATATTCGGGAAGATAAATTTCGGTTATATTTTATCAGCAATTGAAATTATGTACATTAATATTGATAATCCAGATTATTAGATATGACGTGCGTATTCTAACACACTATTTATGCGTAAATGTAATATAATCTGTATTTTAATAGATACTATAACCTTATTGACAATTAATTGAATCCAATGAGACATTTATTCCCAACATGAGCGTGTACAAAGTGCGAAACAAAGCATAAATTTAATTGACTGATAATGATTAAAGAAACATCGATAATGTAAACTTCGTAAGATGTCAATAAAAACATACAACGCTTATCACTTGCTTCATATTTTAAGTAATTACTTATATGCAGTAGAATCATTTTTAAGAGATTCTTGCTTGTGCAGTGGTGTACTGTATCATGGGACTTGGCGGGGTAAGGGGGGACTGCGGGCGGGTTTTCCAAACTATTTGGAACCAATTTATAACACTATCGGTGTGCACCACTACATAAGCAAGAATCTCTTTAAAATGATATGTATTAGCAAAAATTATGCAACAGTAAGCTCTGGCATCATTTGCTCTTTATCCGTCTGATATCTCTAAGTCAATTCAACTATTTTTAGCTCAAAACTTGAAAAAGCAGATGTCGCAAAGTATCTGAGCCTTCTGATTGACTCATGGCTCATATTGAAACACCATATTGACCATGTAAAGATTTCTCCGGTATAATGTACAAATAACATGGATTGCTTCCCACCTCTATACTGCGATCATTGTACTATGCTATGCTTCATTCCCACTTGGTTTATCTTTCGAGTATCCGGGGTTTCGCTACCAAAAAAATGGTATCTAAGGTGCAGATTTGGCTTGCCATGGGATACATCCGTTAAAGATATTTACCGGTATGCACTAGTATTACTGTTTAAGATTATTCCTAGCCATGAGATAACAAACACTGTTTTAAATATGATTCAATGCTACACTCACACAAATATAAAACTAAACTATAATCACAGCGTTCACCAACATAATACATGACAAAACCACAAAATAATTGGAATACATTGCCTAAATCAGTTATAACGAGTTGCCTGAAGAATTAAGACAGATGTAAGCTTTGGACAAATCTCGAAATGATGTTCTGAAATCTTATTTTTTTAAATGCTATTTGAAAAACCACTGAGGTACTGTCTGTGCTCTGATAGCCGTCCTTTAAAACATTGTTATGTGTTTCTATTGTATCTGTATGTTTCGAGCCTGTACATTTATTTATGTTATTTTCCCGTTGTTTATATACCAGTTGCATACCTAATAAACAAATAATTATAAATGTTTGTAAATGTAAATAATTATTATCAAAATTCTCAAATAAAATCATGTTTCAAATAAATACCTACTCTTCTTTTGCCAATAACCTTCTAATGTATATAATATCAATGACAAATAGGATTTAAACAGTAACTTAAATGTCATGTGATGTGCAGTGTTTTCTAATATATGTGTCCTGTGCGTGCAAAGTCATATCATCTCGGCCCAAAACATTGTAATTTAACATTTTAATCTGGAGTGCCCTACCAGGTAGGTATGTTTTCTGTATATGTATATAATAAGATTAACCCTAGGAAGTAGTATTTGTGCAGCGCCCTTGAGGTGATTTTTCACAAAAACGGCACTATACAAATTATCAAAGTATTATTATTTTTATAAACAATAATTATTAGCCAGAAACACTCATCCAAATTGAAAAAAACCTTTCCGAGCAAAGATAAATGTCGCCGACGGGACTCGAACCCGCATCCTTCTGATTGCCGGTCAGATGCTCTACCATTGAGCTACGTCGGCTTATCGCAAACCCGCCAAGTTAATCAATATATACTAGTGTTTCATTCAATAATTACTGTTTTTTATTATATTTCACCTGTAAATTTATTATTAAATTAAATTGTTTATTTGACATTTATCTTTGCTCGGAAAGGTTTTTTTCAATTTGGATGAGTGTTTCTGGCTAATAATTATTGTTTATAAAAATAATAATTGTTACCATTTGCGATATGCACACAAATCTTGTCTTAAGTTTTTAAGAACTTTAGTTTATCAATTAATATTATTATTATATTTATTTTAATATTTTCATATAATTGTATTGAAAACCTAATATTTTGTAGTAATATTTAATAATCCTATAATGAGTTGAATTGATAACTCATGCGAGTGCAACATCTTGCATGTCTTTATAAAAATAAAAAATAAATATCATTTCCACTATTCAAGATTCTCAACGGCCTCCATGGTCGAGGGGTAAGGCTCTCGACTATGAATCCGAAGGTCGCAGGTTCAAATCCCGGTGTGCGCAAGTAAATTTTGTTTAATTAATTTATGCTGTTTTACAATTAATTCATTTAAAAATTATATGAAGTATATTTGCACACGTTCCAGAGTGGAATATAGTATCGCCCTGGTGAAAGACCACCATTCAGAATTGAAACGTTGCTTGAAATGGCTTTTGGCCGTGTTTGGTGACCAGATCTGAATAGCCAGGTATTTACCCACCTTCCTCTTCCCCTTCTCCTTTCCCTCCCCAATACCTTTAGCCTCACAACATTCCCCAATTGGGGATGCCATAGTCTCACTGGCTCCAGATGGTTGGGAGCTGTTAGGACTCTTGTGAGGTATTCAAATAAAAAAAAAAATTCAATCCAAGACAAGACACTAGAGATGCACGAAAAGTAATCATTCGTTACTGAAGTATTTGTTACTCACCATGTAATCAAAGTAACGATTATTCAAAACGAAAAGTAGTCGGTACTTTGAAATGATTACTTTTGTACCGAATACTTCGTTATTATTTGTGCCACCAGAGGCGCTAGCTGGTAGTTACTTGATTATTGATTACAAGTACCGAATACTTGGTTATTATTTTTTCCGCAAGAGGCGCTGGGAACTGAGGGCCGAGGGGATTGGAAAAAATGTTTGGAGCGAACTACCTGTCACATCATTTTAATAATTTAGAGTATGATTTTGTGAATTATTATTTTTATAATATAGCTGTTTTGCTATAATATGTTACACTATAGTCCTACAAATAGAATCCACATTTTTTACAGTACTGCAGTTTTCTGACAACGTTAAAATATGATTTAGATATTATTATTACAACAGCAATTTCTGACAGTGTAGAAAATAATGTTAGTAATAACAGTTTTAAAATACAAATTTTCTACAAAGTTTTAAAGAAATTCTCCACTTTTTAAATTTACTGGCAAGTTCAAACAAAAAATAGAGAAAATATGGTTTTGATTGATTTATGTTATGAAGATGAATGGGTTGGTTGCTAGAAAAGGTATCAATATAACATGTATTCCCATATGTAATATTATTATTTATGATGAGGTGTAAATAAATAAATAATGTGTAAAAAGAAAACAATGTTTTAAATTAATTTATTCCAAAGTTAAAACAATGAAAAATCCAAGCTTGCATCTAAAAAATTGTATTTAATATTTCATAGGAAAATAACAGTCCGATGTGTTCATATGTAATTTTGGATCAAGTTTGCCTACATAGGCAACAAAAGAGCTGAGTTCTTGTTATAACGTATGTCAAGGGTGTTTATGTTAAACGAGGGAGATCCCTTTAAAACAATTTACGTATACTAATAACAATATTTATGACACGATTATTTATACAATAGGTACGTAATGCCTTTTGCCTTTCATTTCTTATACTCAATTATTCATACATCTTGAGTATCTTGACATTCTTAACTTCTTGTGACGTGTGGAGTGAAACAAACAACTGAAAAGTAGTGAAAAAGTGAAAAGATAAAGGTTTTATTAGTTGATTTGATTGAATGATAATATAGTGATTAGTTCATTAGTTCTTCGTATACCTTTGCAGAAGGGTGAACTAATAATTTATTTTAATAGTTTGTTGTTTACGCATTTATGTTAGTTTTACAACATTTGAAATTATTTTGGCACTTTAATATTTTGGTATGTACCTACACGTAAACATAATATTATTGTAAACTAGCACAGTTATACATCTTCTCCAGAAGTGTTATTTATTTGTATAAAGTTCAATGGTAATAAATAATCGTCCGTTAGTTGTGTAAACATAACAACACTCTTAAAAAATGTTAAAAGCATACCTAACCAATTCTATACGTACTACGTAGAATCTTAATTATTCATAACATAACCGTGGTATCTACCTAGGTGCTAACGAAATAATCAAACGTCAAAATATAACCAGTAACGATTTGTACTATAAACTTATCCGTCGCGGAAACCGATAGCGAAAGTAATCAAATGACAAATGTAATCAAACCAAAGTATCCAACGTATTCAGTAACGAGTTGTGTAGGTACCCAGTACCCGATAGCGAAGTAATCAAAGTACCTAGTAACGAAAGTAATCAAAGTATCCAGTAACGAATACCCAGTAACGATTACTTTTCGCAAAAGTAACGATTACCGACGGGTAGTAAAAGTACCGATATTGAACACTACTACAAGACACCATATTGTTTGATTCATATTATTTAATTAAAATCTCATGTGAAGACAGGCAGTTTTTATTAGATGGATATGTAATACATAATCGTTAAATAACGAGTGTCTCAAATAAAAACCAATCCAAATTTTTTTTTTCTTGTTTCAATTGTATTTTTGCTTTCCTGTTAAGTAACGAAATATAAACCCACCAAAATTAAGTAAAACAAATATGTAATATGCTATCAGAAATGTTTGTTGGGCTAAATCACTTACATATTTACCACTGTATAATATCTGTATATACATTTATGTAATGTTTGTTGTACATTTAGTAATCACAATAACATGGCAGACATGTTTGTAAGGTCGCTCCCTGACGGTCTGGTAAGGAATCAACATAAACTGAATGCGTGATACCGAGAGTGTGCCGTTCCATATATTTTTATTGGTGCCAGTGCTGCAATGCTGACATTTTAATGGCTACAAATATATTGACATCTGCAGACCCGTGTGCGAGTCCATGCAGCGAGACATTGCGCAACATTATGCGCATTTTTGTTGTATCCGGTTTATGTAGAATCTTTACAGGCTATTGATGTACAATACCAAGATGCGCTTTAAAGCTTTTAAAATGACCCCGTGTTTAGTCAAATTCACTAGACACATCACGTGACACACAGGATACTTGCGTCATGCAGGTCATAGTATGAGTGCATTGGTGACCATTCATATATGTCACAGTTCGCATCGCCTTGTCGTGAATTTGTTCTTTTAAAAATGCCGAAATGTGTTGTTAATCAATGTCATAATATGACAATCAACAAATTGAGGAGAAATGGTTTTCATGTCTAAGCATAAACAATTCTTATTATTTTGTCAAATTTCAATAGAATAACATGCAAAACTTACTGTAAACCAATTTGTAAGCAATAAACACGTGGTCAGTGGGTGCCAACACACAATCTTATTTTTTACGGTTAAATGGATATTTCAGAGCTCCATACCTCATGTTTAATATGACAGTGCGAGCTAAAAATAGCTGCATTTACCCACAAATGTGAAATGGAAAAAGATAAACAAATTTTATAATGCTAGAACGCATCATTTGAGAGTATTTTTTCCTGTTTCACACATAGTAGGTAACGACTTACTCCATTTTCGGAACAAATTATGCTTAGTGAAAAGGTTTGTACAGTGAAACTCTCTTATAAGGTTTTCCAATTAACCAAAAAAAAACTTCTTATGTGGGATAAATTGGGACTGTCTTAAGGGACCGAAAAAATTGAATTTCTTACAGGTGGGTTCCACTGTACTATAAATTCAAGGGTTTATAGTTCTTTAACAAAATGTAAGATGCCACGTTCAAGAGCAGTCACTCCAAAGGGTTATTGTCAACTCACGGAAGCAGACCCAGCTGTGACAACGCCGTCCTTCTTAAAGACGGTGGCAAGCTTGGCCAGACCCTCGATGGTGGTCTCCGGGCGTGGGTGTTCATCCTGCTTGATCTCCACATCCTTCCTCTTGATGCTCACCGTCACGGGGGCGCACTCCTCGTTAAAGTAGCCTGCGTCATGGGCTGGGAAAAACAGTTATATCCATCATTAAACAACCGTTATTATTTAGATTTCAACAAACAGGAATTTAAGAAAGAATGGTAATTTAGAACTGCAGCAAGGATGGGAGATAACCGACCATAAAAGAAGGTTCTTTATAATAACTCTGTCACACTAATTGGAATGATAAGAGTTTTTTTAAAGAAATTCAAATATTCCCGGGTTTTTCTACTCAGTCACTAACCTGTCTACGATACGAACTGATGGAAAAAATACATTATTTTTAATTCATGGTGGAATTCCATTTCAATATAAATTTGATCAAAACCCTTTACAACTTTATAAAGTTAGAAAAATCAAAGGATTTTAACCAAAGCAGCCATATAAAAATGAACAATTTTTTTTTAATCATAAATTACATAATGAAAATTTATTTATCTTCTTATTTTCTTGGGGCATGCACAGTTTTAGAGCCTATATGGACTAGACGCCTCTGGCCATCTCGTACGTAAGGATGGTGATCACCATCGGAAGAATCATTTAATTCAATGCTAATATGAACATTAATAAATGAAAATAGCTCACCAGCCTTCCACTTCTTCTGTGACCTGAGTGCAAAGTTGTCAACTTCTTGACGGGGGATCTTGTATTGCTCGGCCAGGTTCTCGGCGGTCAGGGCCATGGGCAGCTTGCAGTAGCTGTCGGTGAGCCCTGTCCACAGGGTGTCTTCGAAGGCGATGGGGGCCCCCAGCATTGTGCCGAAGCGGACGTTGCGGACGGCATAGGGCGCCTGGGACATGTTGTCACAGCCCCCGGTCAGGGCGATTTGGGCAGATCCAGTGAGGATATCCTACAGATAGATGATTGAATTTGAAGTGATTTATAGCATCACGTCAGGGTTACCACTTTAGCAATAGGTTACTTTAAATTTAATGTATAAAGGAAGGTTAATTGTAAAAGTCGTATAATAATCGTGATTGGATTACTTCCATAGCACGGTTTTCGTGGGAAAATCACCTCAAAGGCATTATAAAGATATAAAACCATAAAGCGGTAAAAATTAATTGAAATATTTTAATTGCAGCAAGGTTGGTTTTATTTCTAATCAAATACATAAGAAAAAACATGAAATAATATTAATAAATAGAAATTAGAGTAATGCGGCAGATCTGAAGGTTGTCTTAACCCTTCAACCGCGACTGATGCACACATATGTGATTTGGAAAGTCAAGACCACTGCGTGTATGCTGTCACACACATGTGTGATAGACTGGCACTCAGAATTAAAATTTCGTAGAATGTATTAATGGATACTCCATTCAAAAATAGAAAGATTTTTATTTCTAGCGTGTTTTTCTAACGAACATGATTTGAAGTTTAATATTATGCTTTTGATTTTCAAAGTGTAATTTTATGTTAATGTTGTAGGGACCTGTGCTCCACTGACAACGGCCTGGAAGCCGGAGCCGCAGAGCCTGTTGACGCCGAGAGCCGGCTTCTCGATGGGGATCCCACACCTCAGGGACACGTGGCGTGGCAGGAATGCGCCATCGGTAGCTGAGCTCTGAAAAGAGTTCCCGGCATTAACACATTTCAAGACTTGCATCTCTATGAAATAAATCAATCACTTTGTATAAAACCATCACCAGATTTGTTATAAACTCAACATTAAGTTAGATTATATTTTATTTGCTCTATCTGACTGCATATTTAACTAATTTTAGTATTTTGGTAGACACTGCTGTCTTTGTTCCTATATGCCTCAATTTAATGAAAGTAACTAAAAATAAATACAGAGATTAACCATTTACGTAAGATATGTATATACCACTGCAGGATGAAATTGATCAAACTTCTTAAATATCGAAATTCTGTCCTGAACAAATAATCAATTTCACTGGCCTGTCTGGGGCCTAGGAGTCGAAAGGTCTTATATAAATTTGTGACATCAGCTTTCTTTCAAATCGGTATAGATCACACTTCCAGGGATTTTCTGTTCAGTGATGTGAATGATGATAAAAGATAAGATATATATATAACATATTTTGTTTATGAGAGAAAGATAAAAATAAAGAGATAAAACACAGAGAGGCAAGTTAACCCTTTCGTACTGTACGTATATTTAAAAAATATATATATAGATTTCAGAAATTAGTCCCCACCTATCTAGTGAGAAAAAATTGGCAGTTTTCGTTTTCCAATTGCTGGCTTTGAGTGTTATTTTCCAATTGCTGGCTTTGAGTGTTATTTCTTTCATTGGATTTTAGCTACTCATTCAGATAGTAGCCATGTTTATATTGTGAAAGGTGATTTTTGTGTTTTATCTCGACTTTCACACCCTTTAAATTTGTTTTTTTTTAAATGTTAATTTTGAAGGTACTTTTTTATTGTTTAATTCTTATGTAATTTTTTTGGAAATAACATATTGTTGTATTTTTTGTATACAGTGTTTTGTATGATTTGTCATTTTAAGTGAAACACATCCATAAAGATAGAATTCAAAAAAAATTTCCAGAGTGAATTTTGCCACCCCGAATAATTCCGAACAACTACAAATCATAAAGCAAAATAATTACCACGAGGACATTTCCGATGACCACAGTGTCGACCTTATCGGGGCTGATGTTGGCTTGCTTCAGGGCTGCAACGGCGGCTACGGTCTGCAGATCCGCTGCCGATTTCCCCTTGAACACCCCTCCGAACGTCCCGAAAGGGGTGCGCTTGGCCCCCACAATAAAGATCCCTGAAAAACATCCCAATTTGTACAAGATGATGACACACACTCACAACAAAACTGCCATAAGTCAAAATATAATGAGGTAGTGGACTTTTGGAAGTTTTGTATTGTTTTGTATTTTTATATATATATAAATATTTAAACATAAATAAAGGTTCAATTTTTAATTATTTTTATTAAGTAAATGAAACATGTTGTTATAAACCACAAATATATTTTATTTTCACCAACCGGTTTCGCTTAACTCAAGCTTCATCAGGGTAAATATAATAAATAAATTAGAATTTAGTTATTATATTTACCCTGATGAACCTTGAGTTAAGCGAAACCGGTTGGTGAAAATAAAATATATTGGTGGTTTATAACAACGTGTTTCATTTACTTAATACAATGTCAAACCACAAAGTGATTGCTTCTTATGAAAATATTAATTATTTTTATTGAGATTTAAAAACTTCATTTCAATATTTAATCATTGTAGAAAATAATATTAACATAACCTAAATGAAATGTGAAAATGGAAAAAATGACAGAAAATAAAAAGATTTCAGAGGCATCCGGGACTCAAACATTATAAGCACCTTAACTCAAAACACCCAATCATTTATTTATGGCAGCGTAGTTGCGGGGATGCGAAATAAGTATATTTTTTTATTACCAACAATTGTTTGAAAACTGTAACCACCTTACATAGTGTAAAAGCTCCATGGGTATATAAAATAGTAAATAAATATGGAAGTGAAAGAAGTGAGGTGTTTATGTCAATCCATCTACTTCAGTTCCGTCGGTATTTAAATGGAAGGTTCTCTGAAGAATTGGTGTCATAGATCCCCCAGGTACCCAACATTTATACACAATAAAAATCACCGCATGGGAATGGGTTGTTTTTATGACACATTCTGTGCTCAACAGTTTAGCAGTGGAATGATTTGACTGTTATTGGAGTTCTTCCCTCCTACAAGCTTTGCCCTTTTAGGGCCCAGGTTCGCATCTTCCTTTTCTTAAAAAGACCCTCTCCACAGATGACCCGGGACCACAGGGCCTTCAGTGTGAAATTAATAATAAAATAAAAACAAAAAATCTCCACTAACCCCATCAAGAAAACAGAGTGACAGTTATTTACATATGTGCATATTTATATAACAACGCCACAGGGTAGGAATATCTTGTAATATAAAATGTTAACTTTGTATACCTCCCTTTAATGATTCAATCACCTTTACTAAAAATATACTTTTTTAGATTTCTTGTGTGATTTATAAAAAATAAACTTTTTATCTTCTACTATTAGCTACAGAACAACAATTATAATTTTAGATGATATAATATCATCGAAAATCTATTTCAGTTGATAATCACTTCATACATTTTTTTAATAAAATTTGTATATATATTTTCCGGTTTAATCTATTAATTGATTGTGCAGATACATAAAACTACATCAACGTGTAAAAATGTCTAAATCGGATAATAATTAGCGAGAGTACCAAAATAAATTGAAACTGGACTTTGGAATGATGTTGGACTTTGTAATTATGCAGCGTTATTCTTCTCATAACTTAACGGAATGTTGTTTTAATCTTTAAATAACTATAATAACTTGATATAAGCATAAGATTAATATAACATAAGCGCCAACACAATTAAGAAGTTTCTCACCTTTCACAGCAGCCGACATGGTGAACTGTTTAGTTTATTTAATTCTTTAAAATAAATTAAAGTGAATGGTTATCAATCAACCGAACGTTTGGAGAGCAGGATGAAAACTAAATAACAGAATAAAATAGATTCTAGTTTAACCTACAGCTCAGCCTTTCAAAAACATTTAGCAAAAGATAACAAGCAGCGCACTGATAAAGAATGTGACGTATGCACGAGCTATTTTGACAGTTTGACAAGTATAATAGATGTTTCACTTTTTTTCTGTGGTTATTGAGGATCGAAAATTACAGGCTAAAGGGCAATACACACCAATATTTCCTAAACAAATAAAAACGAAGTATGGAATCCATTTTTTTTCAATTTCTCATCTTTTTCCAAATACATTCATGAATATAACGCATTGAGATAAAACTGTTTTAAAACATTCTAACGATATCCAGAAACGTCAGATAAAATGCCCCGATGATATCTGTCAATATTATCATCAATACTTCGTCCAGACCGTCCCAAAAATGCAAAACACACATTTTCAATTACCAAATAATTAAGCCATCAAACAAAAGGGCAAAATAAAGTGTATTAAATCATTTTTTCATAAATTTTTTGGAGATTTTCATTAGTGTGCAAATATTGCTAGTGCACGTTACTTGTCCAGCTCATTCGTCGCACCCGTACAAAGTGTTTGCCACCACATTGATTGTCTTCGGAGCGTTTTAGAGTGGGGAACTGTTTTTTTTCTTTTTCATCCTAAATATAGTTTTTTTAATCACTGACCTCAAATATAGCCTATACTTATTTTATTTTAAATCATAATAAACTTTCTTGAGAGTCGATGATTTTGCGCATATCCATTTTTTTAATTTTTTTATATCTTCTTGGATCAAATTATGTGAAAGGTTTACCTTGGCATGAGAAAATAGTTTGGAAAATTTTCATCAGAAAGCTCGTAAAATAAGTTGAACTCGCCACGTTCATCTTTAAATCTTATATGTTTCTCCACCCACATACGTAAAGTTTTGCTTTTACGGCTACTAAAATGTTTGTGTCAAAGAGCTTCTAAAAAACCCTGTCTTCAAATGGCTCCACGGAATGACATCTATTTTAAATTTGAATTATTTTCGAATACAGAGACGGTTTCCATAACTCCCGTGAATACTCAGGCCATAGGTCCATTATACCATCTCCCATGTAACCCGGTTACGTATTTACAAAACCTATGCCATTTTAGTTACGGCAAGGACTGAAATAGAATAGATTTTTTGATAGAAAGCAGTCACTTGGTGGTTTGGCATATTAATGAAATAAAACAATCACTTTGTTCATAACCACGAAATTTATTTATTTTTATTAATACCGACCGGTTTCTCTTAACACAAGCATCATCAGGGTACAAAATTAAACTAATCAAAAAATACATACTGTGTGTTTATACATACAAATAGAATGAGGCAAAACATAATAGAGAACAAAGAAACAATGAGATAGCATGAAAACAGAAATCTAACATAATTACAGATAGAAAGAGATAGATGTGTACATAATGGTTACTAAAGAACACTTGAACAAGTGATTAAGGGATAATGGGAAATTTTATGAGTTTATGGGAAATATATATTTTGGCGCCCTCGTAGCAGCCGGCAGCTTTTTATAAGCGCTCCAGTTTATCTGGGAAATATTGGGAAGTTCTTAATTTTTCCGCTGTTAAAATAGCGTAAAATAACCGCAATAATTTATAGGTTACATTTATAAAAATAATATAATTTTAGTGTGGCCGTTTCGGGCTTAAATCAAGTTTATAATAAAAAATCAAACAAAAACACAAACATTTTAAGTTCAAATCTGTCACGTTGTTCTAAATTAACCAAAAGCATCGGTCATCGGTCGAAGGCGTTCGCCACATGTGCTTGTTAAAAGAACATTGCCTGTCAAAAGCCTAGTGAAGTGTCCAAAGTGAATGGATGATTTACAATGTTATTCTTTGAACTATGGTGATTGTAAACAATATCGTAACGACCGGGCTACACAACGCAAACTTAATGGTGAATGTGTTGTTTTGGACCATTTAATAGCTGCAAAGATATCGTTGTATAACCTTGAACGTTGTACCACAACTGCAACCCGTAAAATTAGATTTCGTGGCTACCGAGAAAGGCGCAATAGGAAAAGACATTTGACGAGAAGATCTTCTGCTGTCACGGCGACCTGAGTTCTGACCTCCAGTCTACAGAGCAGATCCGGTGCATCATGCGGCCTACGGACGTGCCCGACCAGGCTGCTCTACGACCTGCTGTGGTCCGACCCCGACAAGGACACCACCGGCTGGGGCGAGAAATGGACGACACGCTGGTGTGCTCTTTCCAGATCCTGAAGCCGGCCGACAAGCGCTACCTGGCGTACGGGCAGTCCCGTCAGGCCGCCCGGGGGCGTCACCAACAAAGACAAAGAAGATTGGATATGGATATGGATCAGTTCCCCCGGCCCCCGTCCTCACCCGCCGCCCAACTTCACATAACTCCTATAATTTGTATTAGCGTTTTGCAATATATCGTAAGGAATAAATAAAGTTACCTTTTTTTCTCAATTTAACGTGTTTGAAAACTTAGATCAAGCCGTATTTAGTTTTGATAATTTAACTGCATCTCTTTATATGGTCTATAAATAATGTGTAATATTAGCCTGTCCAAAAAAATGTAATAGATGTAATATAGGAATAATGTAAGAATAAGAAGTAAGATTTGTACAGCGCCCTTGAGGTGATTTTTCACAAAAACGGCGCTATAAAAATCATTCGATTATTATTATACTTAATAATTTTGTTTTAACTGCATCCGTATATTTTATTTACGTTTAAATTAGTACACATTTTTAATTTTAAAAAACACCATATTCTCGGTTAACATCCGCTACGTGCAATTTTTTTTTCTTTTCTTTGCCATCCCATTACAAACAAAAATGAATATAAAACGTTTATTGCTGACCAGCATATTAAAAGCGCGAAGCATATTTCAAACTAACTGAAATAGGAAGTGCAACAAAGTTAATCCTGCAAACTCGCTTTCAAGAAAAAATGAAGCACAGTGACCAAATGCAGTTCAATGTGGATGTATGTAAAGTAATGGTTGCGGGCAATATTCCTCTGTAAAAAAAATCTGAATTCAAAGCATTTTCTCACGAAATACCCCAAGTTTAATATTCCCGACGAGTCGACTTTGCGAAAGGGACGCGTCGATTTCATACATAAGGAAACATTAATTAACATAAAAAATGTTGTGGTTGAAAATTATTTTTACATTATAATAGATGAAATCACAGATGCGCAAAGTAGATATATCTAACAAGCGTTAATTTGTATATTAGACGAAGAGAATCCAGGGAAATCATTTCTTTTTGCTTGGAAGCAACTAGAAAAAAACTTATAATTTGACAATAACGAGATTCGTTCAAGACTCACCAACAATACTTTTCTTGCCCAATGTTATCCCATCAGAAACGTTTATTTTATTTTTATCCGATGCGGGATCTTAATGGTTAAGGCAGGACAAAATATAAAAAAAAATTGTAATTTAATCCATGCGATCTGTTTGGCTCACGGCATAAACAGGTTGCAAAATGTGTGAGAGAGCAGTTTCTCATGATAAATGACATAACTATACCATGTAAATGGCCGTATTAACCCTATAAAAAAGTATTTCTAAAAGCTACAAAACGCATTCAATTTTACAAAGATACATTAGCAAATCTTCAGTTACCTCCATAACCAATTTATAACTAAAGACTTCTTTAGGCGATACTTTTTTTTATCCAGATTGCTCATGAGTTTTCTTTTTCTATGGAAAATTCCACAAAAAAAACAATCCACATGAAAACTGGACGAAAAAAAAGTATCGTGTAAGAGCGCCTTAACTCGTTGGGACATATGGTTTGATGCAGCTATATTTTATACTAACAATAAGGAATTCCAGTCCAATTAAAAAAAAATAATAAGTTGGTTTCATAGTTAAAATAATTTTCAAAGTTTCCATTTTTCAATGCCCGCCAAAACTCTCCAAATCTATGACCGGTCGGTTTTGATCAGTTTTGAGGTTAGTATGTCAAATGTCAAAATAGGGGTGAGTTTTACCGTACATAATTTTATATTCTATTCATGGTGAACCATAACTAAACATAAGAAATAAAATTATGTACCTTTTCACAATCTTTTACTCAAATAAAAATAGTAGTTTTGAGCATTAATATTATCATAATATCCGTATTGATAATTGGTTTGCTCATGAATCTTCTAATGTATTTCAAGTAAGTCACCCAAATTAAGTTAAAATTTTGCCGAAACTAAAAAATACATATTTAAATACAAAACAAAAGTGAAAAAATAATAATTTTCATACTAATCCAAAAGCAGAATGCGCACGTGACGTCAGATGTTCAGAATACAATGGTACTAACGTTACAAGGTGTTTTGATGAGATGATTTTTTATTCACTTTTAAATAACGATTTATAAATTCTACGTATATATAATAAAAGTTATATTTTGAGAATCGTCGTTTGGTGATCTATATGAATACATATTTTTAAAGTCAATATATTTTTCACTGCAGTTCCTTATTACAATGAAATTAAAATTGTAATTGACGATCTGACAGATTTTTCTTCCGCCGCTCTATCACACTCGAAAGATCTTTTTTAAAATACGGAGTTAAAGAAACATTTAATATTTATAAAAACAAATTATTCTGTCGTATCTACAACACTACTAAGTTTAGAAACTACATTTGTTTCTTTAGTAGAGTCAGTTTCTCTGATAAACCGATTTTAATCGGATTGCAAAAAAGTCTGCAGAGTAATCGGATCTGTTGTTCTAAAGAAATTTTACTAAGCTATAGAAAATAATACAAGTTTTCATTTTTTTTTAATAAATCGAACATATTGACTTTGTTACTGTTCTGATTACTGTGTTTTTAAATTTTATATATCAATAAATTACTTTAAATGTGTAATGAATGTTGTTTCCTTTTATTGAAATAACCCACGTCAAAACATATTTCATAAAACAATTCCTAACATTAAAATAATTAAATGAAAACAAAAACAATATAAATCTATGTATTGCCATTGTATAAATCTTAATCATATGAGCCAATATAAAATTTTGCATACTTTTTTTTTGAGTTCTAGTGCTTTTATATTCGCATTTTTCGTTTTTTTTTTCTTGCGTTTTTTATAATATTATGCGATTACTTATTTTTTCAGAATTTAACATTTTGGTTAAACCATTGATTTTTTACATGGAATTCATACAAACAATCAATCGTGTTTGAAATATGTTCTTCACATTCAAATGTTTTCCCATATTTGTTGACAGTTCGCTTTAAGGGGGAGAGGGACGTCGGATAGTTATTATTTATGAATTCAAAATAATGATAGTATTATTACGCAATACGATAAACATAATGTTTTTAAAAAGATTTTTTTTGTATTAAATATTTTATAAATTTACATAGGCTTAGCATTTATTAAAATCTAATCAGAATTACTACTTTTTCTGAACGTCCCCTTATATATATGTTTTACAAAATATTTAAAATACGAATATGATTTTTAAAGTGGAGAAAAGTATGTTTAAGGCGATGCAATAGCAAGTATTGCAAAATCATGTGTTTTCGGTTTGAGAATTTGATGGCCTAGAAATATCATAGATAATTGATTTAAATACTGCAAGTAGAACACACCTTGGCCTTTCGTTCAATAGACCATTTTTTTGGTATGTATTTTTATAAGCCTAGAAAAAAATATAGTATCAAACATTAAAAAATGTTTAAAGCGCAAACTCTCCTACTTACGAACCCCTTTTCCGATATTGTCGTATTGTAAATTATGGTAAATTAAGTTTTTCAGAATATGACCGTAATTTTTTTTTATAATTATGTCCGAGCTTTACAGAATAGAATAAAACACGCATTTTGGTGATAGTTTTTTTTGTGTAAATCGAAACATGAGGCCGATGTTAAGCGGGAATCTCAACCTTGTCGCCACCTGCATAAGGAGCGCCTGATTTCGTTGGAATTATAGCCGGTGGATCGCCTTTATCATTTATCGTTGAAAAAAAAAACATTTTTTTTTTTTGAAATGCCGATTACAAATCTTTGGTTACGTGTATTTACAAAAAACGCAACGATAAATGAATAAACATACTTTTCTCCACTTTAAAAATCATGTTCGTATTTTAAATATTTTGTAAAACATGCAATGGGACGGTCAGAAAAAAGTAATATTTATTATTCGATTTTAATAAATGCTAAGCTTATAAAAATTTATAAAATATTTTTCTATTTAAAAACTTTATGTTTATCGTATTTCGTAATAATATTATCATTTTGAATTAATAAATAATAACTCCCCGACGTCCCTCCCCCCCTTAAGATGTAGAATCATCTCCCTTTGGAAGGTACCACTATATTATGAATACTGTTTGGAAAGTAAAATATATTTATGCACTCGGATTATTATTATTATTTATTTATTTATTTTTTTAAAAAATATTCTTTGATTTTCCCGTAAGCAATCCTTGTGTTATTTAAAACCTTTTTAACGATCACATTACCCTCAAGTTTTATGTAGTTTGTGTCACTGTTACCGATATGCGGTATTCCCCAAAATATATTATTTAGTCTATGAAAATGTTGATATTTCACGAACATATCGCATAAATTATACAGAGTGTATATCTATATCTGTTGTATATCTATTATCTTTGTATTTGTAGTTTGTAGTTTGTACACAACAGGAGTGACAACTGGCAACCGGGAGGTAGGTCCATTTGAATTGTAAACATTGTAAACTTCTAAACTGTCAACAACTCAAAAGTAGTGGATGGGGGAGTGGAAGTGTTGATTATATTAATTATTTTCTATTAATGTGTTCTGGTTCGATTGGACACTATGTTCTAAGTGTATTTTATCTATCGGTTTCCCTTATCTTTCCGTGCATTTATTTCGATAAGCTGTCTTATTATTTTATAACGATTAATGTTACAGGACATAACGTTCCAGAACAATGAATAGCGTCAGTGATAATTTGGCCAACTACTTTCCTAATTCTTGGGAAAACGCTAATTATGATGGAAAACTGTACGTATTGTAAGTAATAAGAACTCTTTTTTATTCCCCTTTACAATGGTTTGGAAATGTTCTCGACGTTCGCAATAGGTGCTGCTGTGAAATGTTAATGTATTTCTATGACGAACAAAACCGTACAATCAATTAAAGTAAATGATAATAAAATTTGTAACCTTATAGATATTATGATCAATCATATGCGCTTTGATAATATTAAACATTTAAGTAAATATGCAGATAAGCTCTTCTTTTTTGGTTAGTTTTTTATTATTTAAAAAAAAAACCCAAACCAAGAACCCATTTTATATATAATACAATATATTAATTACATATAAAATAGGTATTTAGTTTAAACTAACCTAAAAGCCATAGGAAACTTTGAATTTTACCAAGCTTTAAATTAATTTAAACACATTATTTTGCTTCTCCGATGACTGAAATAGTTATTCCTCATTCTTATTAAACTGATAAAAAGTGTTTTTCTATAATTTTGTGCTTATTAAGAATGAAGTGCTTATTTGCATATTTACTAACATTTGTTTTAGTTACAATCTTTTTGTTATTATTCCTGTTAATTGCGTAAATTTTGCATTTCAGAAAACCGGTTGGTAAAAACACACATGAGTTTTTTACTGTTGCGCACAACTTTCCACGCACCATAGAAAGTCTCTGCCGCATTCAAAACCCTTTGGCATACCTGAGATACATTCTGCACGGGGAACATTTATTTCACCTGCCTTCCGCAACTCCATGGGACCGCACGGAGGTACGCATCCTTTTTGATTACTTGCCTATGATAAAGCCAATTTCATACAAGGGTAGGCAGTGAGGAAAGAGCTCTGCTCACTTATTCTTCTTCGTGAATTTTTGCTGAGGATTGTGACCCCACCCCAATTGTCCCGATGAACCAGACTCCTCCACTCATCCTCCCGCGCTGCATGGAGACCCACGGTCATCAATGTTTCGGACGCCTGCGATACCTGATCAGTCCAATGCATCGGTGATATTCCTCTGCTTCTTCTACCTCCTACCTTGTCAGTGACCAATTGTAAAGATTCTGGTTCTCAGGTAAAACATACATAGGAGAGTCAGAAAAATGTCATTTCTCATTTGATTCTGATAAATGAAAATAAAAAAATATGTAATAAATATATTTCTCGTTAAAAACATTATGTTTATTGTTTTGCATAATAATAGTATCATTATTTCGAATGAATAAATAATCCCTCTCAATCTTAATATTTGACATAGTCATAGTCAATTTTAGCATAAACCCCCAGAGTTTTGGATCGACCTCTGTGTGAGAATCTCATTTCTAATTCGGCTTTGTTTCCTGTAATGCTATCAATATAAATGGAATTAAATGACAGTTTTCTCTTATTTCAGCATATTGTCTATCACTCAGTCTCCTCTAAGGATGTGGAGAGCGCCATGATGTACAACTGCGACAGGAGACATTACCTAAATCCCCAGGGGAATTTCTTCACCAATGCAATTCATCTGCCCTACACCGTGGGCAATTATATAATTGTATTAAAGAAGCGAGGAAACATTGATGAAGCAACTTTCACAAAGAATCACTTCCCAATGTACCTGATTACTGTATAAACTATTTAGGTATGCTATGCAAGGTGTTTCAGGGGAAATTTTGTGAAAATCTCAGATAAATGAGATATTGATATAGTTTGTGTACACCTGTCTTTATATTCCCTAGCACAAGCACATCAATAAAGGTTTTATCGATAATGTCGGTAACTTGTCATCCTTCCCTAGTACGATTGCAGATCGCTAACGAACAAACGACATAAATTAAGCGTATATTTAGTAGATGAGAAGTTACTGACATTATCGATAAAACCCTTACTGATGTGCTTGTGCTAGGGGATCAGGTTTCCCAATGAATAAAATTTTATTTTGTTGTTTACTGGTGGGTACCTACCACCACATTCCAGATGCGAACACCTGCTTACAGCTTGACACGCTTAACTTTGCAGTCAGTTGCATTGTTAGTGTAGATTTCGTGGATAAAACAATCTATTGATTTAAATATCCTCTTGTAAAGATAAGTCTGTCTAGTTGTTTACGATTGACTCGCGTAGTCTTAGCCCACTCTCTGACGGTCCGGTAAGGAACGAACTTTACACTCGCCACCCGAGACACTGCGCAGAAAAGTCCCACAATGGACTGCGTTGCAAACTGTTACCTTACTTTACCTTACTGTTAACTTGACTTTTCTGTGCAGTGTCTGCAGTAACAATTGAATTGTTCGTTCCTTACCGGACTGTCAGAGAGTGGGCTTAGTGACTAGGAAGTAAAGTTAGGCTAACAATACGATTTTTTTTCTTTTCAAATTATGATTTTTATGAATAATCAACCCCTGAAGTTTTGAAGTATGAGTCTGAAATAAGGGGTAAAGAAAGCACTATTAGATGGGCCCCTGCTTTGGTAATTCGGAATCAATTTCAAGTGGGCTCACTGATGAGTAGACATCAGATCATATGGTTTTTCTTATCTAAGCTGACGACACTGCGACGATCGTGACACCTTTATATTCCCAATATATGTATTGGATAATTAACTGCAAATTTAAAATTTAATTATTAAATTGGTAATATAACGTTCACAAGCATCGTAGTCTCATCAACTGAAATACAAAAATTTTCATTTATTATGTTACATACGCTCCATATGGGCTTTTACATATTTTGTTAATTTCAATAGTCACACAGGTGCAAAACACATCACAATAGGTACGTAGATAAAATAGATAGCCTTCGCGAAATACAACAACTAAATATTTAATTTGTCTCATGAACAAATTCATATATACATATTAGATGACATTTTACAGCAGTTAATCAATTCAATTAAGTAAGTCAATTTTTAATTTTTTTTTTCTTCTTTTCCTTAGAGCTTTGGGTATCCGCCACTTCAGTGAGGCACTTACAATATTCCTAGTTTTGCCCTGGGTGAGTTCAAAGTGCCACACTTTGGGAGGAAAAGCACATTTTTTGTATCTTTTTGCAAGTTTGTGTTGTCACATTGCTGTTGTGAAAATAATGTCAGGTAACATTTTATACTGTCGATACATTCGTCTTAAAGGCTAGCACTAAAAAATTCATACTTTCTAGTCTGCTAATGCAAGCAATACTGCGAAAATGATTTATGTGTTAAATCTATACGGGTAGTTAAACAAATGTCTGAACAAGTTCCTAAACTGTAAGCTTTGTATTTTTATATGTTATGAAATACGTGCTAGAACTTGTAATCCGCTCAAAAAGGCCTTTGCTGGTTTTCAAACTGCACTGCTTTCAGATACATATTGTAATATAAATTTAAAAGAATACAGGTCAGGAATTTTATTCGCAAGAAACGTTAGATATTTTTCTAACTACTCGTAAAGAATTTACAGATAAATCATCTTTAGTATTGCTTGTATTAAAAATTTAGAAAGTGGCGTTAAACGCTATTTTGAGCGCTGACTCTTAATACAATGTTGTATTAACGCAAACTCTCTGTGTTGCATTTAAAAAAAATTATTGTGTATGTGTACACACACTATTTAGTATTTGGACTGAAATTATTATTTTTTTTACTATTCATAATTCAAATTTTTTTTATTTATTTATTATATTATATACGCCCTATATGGGCTTTTACATATTTAGTTTATAATATTCACACAGGTGCAAAACACATTTCAGTAACTGCACCAAAAACTAATAATGCACAGTAACAGAAAAAAAAAAAATAACGGGTCCAATATCCACCAAGTCAATACTGACATTGATAACAAATAAGTAAATAATGTTAAAAGTTGTAGTTAACAATAATTTATAAACCAGGCAGAAACAAATCACTCATCCTCCTTTTGAAATTTGCCAAGTTTAGATTATTGTCAAATACATCCATATCATTTAAGTATTTGTTACCAAGACTGTGTAAGCGTTGAATTGGTGAATTTAAACTATAGTTAGAACGGGATAAAGATATGTAGAAAGTTAATGTCTGTCTTGTAGTTCGATTGGGTATGTACAAGTTTATTAAATGCAGGAGTTCAGAACAATTTAATTTACAGTTTAACAATTTTAGTAAAAAGGTTAGGTCGTTAATTTTCCGTCTGTTTTCTAATGTTGGAATATTTAAAATATTCATTAACGATGGGTAATTTATGTGCTCTAAAGGTATGTTTACTTTAAAATTTATGAAACGCAAAAATTTTCTTTGAATTCTTTCAATATTGTGAATATGTATTTTGTAGAAAGGCGACCACACTATGGAATTATGTTCAATTAAACTTCTAACTAGGGCTATGTACAATAATTTTATTACTTGTAACGATTGAAATTTTTTTATTGTTCTTAATATAAATCCTAAAGTTTTCATACCTTTATTTACAATTTGTTGAATGTGAGCAGTGAAATTTAGTTTCTCATCCATTATAATTCCGAGATCTCTCATTTCTGTAACTCTTTGTAAATTAATTTGATTTACTGAATAGTCAAAGGTGAATGCGAAGGTAGTTTTAGTTTTATGATAAATACACGTTTGTTATGTTAATATTCTGCCGCAACGATCCTTTTACGTATTTTTATATTTTTTTTATTTAGTGTTATATTTGTTAATCCTATTATAAATATTTAACATACATAACTGAAAATGAGTTTTAGAAAGTACTTATTAAATTCAAACAACATTGAAATATTGCCCTTCTCTTCCGGAGAATTAGTTCTTTGATCTGTCATGTTTTATCATTTAATCTACCCAAGCAGAATAGGCAAAGTTGCCGTGTGCTTTTTGTTATATACACATTACAGTAGAATCTCACTAATCCGGCATTACATAATGAATTTCTGTAATAAGGAAGTCCAGTGAAAAATATTATAGCTTAAAATATATGTTTTTACAAGTATTTTCACACAGGTCAACAAATGCTGATTCTGAATGTATAGGTTTTATTATTTACTAGAATTAGTAAATCATTACCTATATAAAAAACTGTTAAGATTGCAAAATACTGACGCCCTGTGATTGGTGGCGGGCTCTGACTGAATTTAAGCCGCTCCCTCACGGAATAATATAAACCGCGTGTGTTGATTTCATACTCATACCGACCTGTGAGGAAGCAGCCTTATTGTCAAACGAAAAAACTGAATACGTATAACGTCACGCGTTCCCTGTAGGATTGAAAACATTTTGGCGGTCTTTAAAAGTTTTTTTATTTATGAAAACTAACAAAAAGATTGGTATTTGAGTTAGATGGTGTATATTAAAAAAATATGAATATGTACTGGAGGAGTTCGTTAGTGTCAGATTACTGTAACTTTTCGATTACTGTAATTATCATATTACTGTAATTGTCGTATTACTGTAATTGCCAGATTACTGTAATTGGTGAATTACTGTATTGAGGTTGTCTCATAATTTTTTTTAATGAAAATATATTTGAAGAGTTAATAACGACAGTAAAATTAGTTTTTCGATATATCTAAAAATTACGGTGTTATGAACTTTCAAAGTGAACTTGGGAAAAATATTTACCCGTGGGGTAATGAGCCACAATTTAGTACAATTCACAATTGCAATGGCAGTAACGGATACTGCCGCGCCTATGATATCTATGACTGTGCCAGCAATTTTATGAACCGTGACGTCACATACTTATCGGCCGGCCGGCGAGTTTCTCAACACTTTGTCGGCTTATATCTCTGATATTTTCCAAAAATTCTAAAAGTTCTGTCCTTAACATCCTCTAATTAATATGATACATTTGTAAATAATATGAAATTCCGTTGTAGGAGACGACCTTATTGTTGGATTTCTGTAACTTTTTGATAACTGTAATTGTTGGATCACTATAATTTTTGAGTTACTGGAATTGTTGAATTAATGGAATTTTGTTGATTACTGATATTGTTGGATTACTGCATAAGTGGTGCTGGATTAGTGTGATTCGGCTGTGTTAGCCACCGCGGTGTTGTGGACAGTATGCCGGAGGGTTTAGTTTTAATTAGGTTTACAATTCGGATAGGCACACATTCGACCAAAGTATTATTAATAATTAAACAGTAGGTGCGAAAAAAAAAGTAACATAAGGGATAAATTGGTCCCGAAAAAACCAAACTTCTTAAGCGTGAAAACTTTCCTAAGTGGGAACTTCTTAAATGAGCTTCACTGTATATATAATGTTATTCATTTGAACTGATTCCTTAAGATTAATAAAGTGTAAGTCTTAAATTTACCTTCTATAGATCACATTATCGCATGGCATCGCTGTTTCAGATGGAACCTTGGTTAATCCAAGGGGTCGATATGTAGTCCCATTTTACTATAATTACATTTTAATGTTGGATTTTGTATTTTTAATAAACAAGTATTAAACTATTGTATACGGCTAATACTTTGTGGTTGTTCGTTATAAAAAAAAACATATGTATTGGTGTTATTATTAAGATTTAAAAAAATTCACTTTGTGCCTTTTTAAATTCGATTAATCTGTGATCATAGAGTATGTGTGTGTGTAGTAATTAGAATTTTATAATAAATAATTACATTTATTTCTAATACGAACATAAATTTGTTTTAAGCCACTTCAATTTAATATATTGATCGACCGGTTTCGGAAGTACCCTTCCTTTGTCAGGTCAATATTAAAACTTTAATGCAAAAAAAGTTACTTCTGAAACAAATTTATGTGTTTATGTTATAATTATGGGAAGCCACAAAGTAAATGCTTTTTGTGAAAATTTATTTCTATTGGAAATACTGTATTGATGTTCAGTTTTATGTCTAAATTAGTTCTTGCAACAGAAGATGTGAACAAATTAATTAATATTTTACGTAAAAGACATACTTTTTGGTAGCATTCATTCAAAATTTTGTCACTTAATAATTCCTAATAAAACAATTTTTTTATACATTTTGTTTTTATTATTGTATTATCTGGCTGGATTTCCTAATTATTACTTTGACGTGCAGATATTCAAAATATGTAATGTTATAATAATATGTTATGTTAATATAATATGTTATGTTACACTATGTTAATATAATATGTAATAATAATAATAATTGGATTACTTGTATAGTGCCGTTTTTGTGAAAAATCACCTCAAGGGCGCCGTACAAATATTACTTCCTATTCTTTATCTAATTGTGTACAAACAGATACAGAAAAACATACTTACCTGGCAGGTCGCTTCAGATGAACACAGTTTTATTAGAAAATTTAAGTATAGAGACGATAGCTTTACAGTTGCTATTTTGTCCTCTTTTTCTATGGATGTTACATTTATTAGAAGATTGGTGGCACAAGAAGAGTTGGTATTTATTGAAATATTTATAATTTTAGGACCGGAAAATATTTATAAAATGACCTTAAAAAGCGTAAGAAGCTTTTAATAGATATTAACATTTTTTATTTATTTTTACACTTTTAGGTATTTACAGTGTTGCGGGCTGTGGACGCATTTGCGCACCGATGCGTGAATTTTTAAACTTTTTCTATTTAATGACTTTAAGTAAGCACTAACCGGCTAGCCTAGCTAAGTAATTTACGGGTGCATTTCTTCAATTTATGGATACTTTTCTGAAAAGATGAGTTTTACGTTTAGTTCTGAATTCTGTCGAGTCTTTGATAATTTTTAAGTTGTGCGGTAGTTCATTCCAGGCTTTAGGTCCCGATACTCCGAAAGCACGATCACTGAACTTAGTATTAGTAGGTGTGCGCTTTGGTTCCTTCAACCTCCCGATAGCTGATGACGCTGCTGACCTAAGGGTGGACTGCTGTGAATTGGTATTTTCAGGAATACACAGTTCTGATAAGTAAGCCGAAGCCATTCCGTTAAGTGATTTAAATACCATCCAGCAGAGCTTGAACTGGATTCTTTCAGGATATTTGAGCCAGTGGAGATTTTTGAGATGCTCTGAAATGTGAGAATATTTAGATACGCCGGTGATGAGTCTTGCTGCAGTTTGATATTTGGTTATATAATATGTTAATATAATATAAGTTGGTAATATATCATGTTAATATAATATGTTATGTTATGTTAATATAATATGTTAGTTAAAATAATATGTTATGTTAATATAATATGTTATGTTAAAATAATATATTATGTTAATATAATATGTTATGTTAATATAAATATATGAATGTAAAATAATATCAATATTTATATGTCATGTTAATTTATCCTTCTCGAGCCTACGGTATCATATTTAATACTTTGGGTTTTTGTTAAAAATATTGACTGGTTATGCTGTCTAACACAGACTCGGGGTACCAGATTACAAATAAAATTGCCTTACCGACGGCGCAATTTGCCTTGTTCAAACAGCTTTGAATCTGAGCTACCGAGGATCGTGATTATATCTCATTTTGAAAATGAAGGTAAATAATTTAATATAATTATTACTTTTTATTTTATTATTAAGTATTATATTGATTTTACAAAAATAATATGATATTTAACTTTGATTCATGGTTATCATATAAAATGATGTATTTCTTGATATTTTCTTCATGTTTTTTTTACAGTATCATATGCAATAACTCGGGTCTTTAAGTTAACTTTTATTTATCTATGAATCCCAACGATTCAGATTTGCAATGCGGCCATGCTTGGGGTAGTCAAGATGATGACATGAAAACAAGAAGACCGTTGAGTCCGGATACTAAGGATATTGAGTTTAATGATGACTGGAGTGCTGCTAATAATCTCCTCTTACAACAGTTATATGGTCGCGATCCTAAAAGTTCTCGGCGACCCAATATATCCTTCGCCTGAACAAATAGATGTTGCAGGATGTTATGCGCTAAAGTTGGCTCTAGACTGTTCATAGACAGGAATTAAACGTCACTGCCACTGTTAGAAAACCTCCACGAATGAAGTATTCTTGGAATTGGTACCATAAGGAACAAAAGATTGCCAAAAATTGCAAATTTTAAAACCGATTCTCAGCTGAAATAAACTGGCCGCGGTCCTTGTGACTGTGGGGCGATGATAAAACTCCCACGGCAATATGGCTCGAGAGCAGATCAATTCATTTTGCTTCTTCATCACAACCCATCGAACCCCTTAACCGATGTAAGAGATGGTCATAACCAGGCAAATCGCCGCACATCACAGTAGGTCATTCTGTCTGCGTCAACTCTTGCATCAAATACATGGGGTGGGGGGTTGATTCACTAAACAGGGTCATATCCATTATTCCATTCGAAATTGTACCAACAAATGGACAGTGAAGGTAATATATGTATCATTTCTTTGATTTTGCAATTACTGCATCACGGTTACAATATCGTTTGGTAGCCAATAACGTTTTACCCCGGAAAGAGGTCTCGGATTACAGCTTCAACTTGGAATTTGGTTACTCTGTCAGGATTGAGAGATCAAAATTAAAATATCAATTATGGCGATGAAATAAATGGACCTCCAGCAATTAAGACGCAGCGACATACCTTTTGCCACATGGAGATGCTTCGTGCCAAAGAGGCAATGAATTTGTCAATAATGAAAAATAATTACCAGAAAAACCACTCAAAGCGTCTACTTCCAGGGTGTAAGGCCCTGACTGTTTTTTAGTCCACAATGCGAAGTGTTCCTCTTTTTTACCCAAGCTCGGAATTGTTACACATTATTTCACAAACATTCATTTATACATACTCTACAACATTATTGTGTTATTTAATCTGCTCACATTGCCACATACAAAGTTATACAAAACTTAAGCTAATAATTTTGATGAAGAAAATAAAAATAATCCTTTTTGTGTACGATTCCATCCCGAAGTATCACATATGATATCCTCCACATATGATGCCCTTATCAGAATATGTTTAAAAAAAGAATTGTTTCTCTATTTTTCCCTAAATAAAAAATGGAACAATTATTATTTTTTATTGTTCTAAATAAGCCCTCGGGTCCGAGGGAGACAGCGGGAGACCGGTAGGAGTGGAAATGCTTCCTAGCTGCAGCTGGGTCTCTCCGGGGATTGTAGCGCCGACGGTGTCAATAATGGTAGTTAATCAAAATACATAATACTACTATTATCATTATTTTGTATTAATAAATAATAACTCTCCGACGTCCCTCTCCCCATTAAAAAAATTAACATTATGTCGGAAATCAGTTTACATATTCTTGGATTTTGTAAAATATGCCTCATGTCACAAAACATAATACAATTTTTATAATTTATTCCAGATTTTAGTACAAAAAACAAGCAGATTATGGGATAATTTCGTAGAGTAGTAGTTTTTTCGATGGAGTAGTTTCCGATGAAATGAAAATATATGAATGTTCGGGTCGTTAAAATAAAGTAGACAAAAAGAGGGGCGCTGCTATCGTTTAAATGGCAATACCAAGATGGTTGAAAGGAAAATTGATGAAACTTTAAAAAACTACTATGGTTCAAGTGAATATTTTTCACATCAATATCAAACAGCATTCATAAATTAGTGGTCATTTCTGAATGGAGATGATTCTAAATCATAGTGAGATAATTGGATGTAATTTTAATTTTATTTATCAAATAGGTATGTAACCTATTTATTAAATGGAATCAAAATAAATTAGAACTATGTGTAAGCCTATGGCATTTAAAATAAAAAAAATTTTTACACTCTCAACAATTCGAGGTGGAATTCCAGATTTATTTATAATTTAAAACTTTTTCCACTTCTTATTTTGGAACATACCGGTTTCAGCATATCGTGGACATCTTCAAAATGGTACAATTTCTCCAACTATGGTATACATACAATTTTTTGGGTATCAGGGGTAGTAAACAATGTTTTTTATGTAAATTTTATTAATCAGTATTGCTCTATCCTTATTTTACACACTGTAGGGCTGCAGGTGAAATATGTTTATGGTCAAATTCCGTTTCATTAATAACAAAAACAGAATACTTTTCTAAGGAAGAAATCGCCGCAGGTGAAATTTTCACTCGATTCAAGGTGAAATTAATAAAATTGTTTCCGATTTTTGTCATTCGGAGAGAAATGTTCCAAAAGATATTTTGTTGCGAAATCTTATTGTGTTTATTTAAAAAGGGACCTTATGAGGTACTATAAGATATAGTGGGGTACCATTAGATACAGAAGTATAACAATTAGTAAATTAAAAAAGCATAAAATCGGAAAGTGATCCAAAAATAATTATTGTGATTGACAAAGTTAGGCTCTTTCTTAGGGTGGGTATATCTCTTGGAATAACGAAAAAGGTAGGAATTAAAATTCACTTAATGTATTACAATAAGTCGTTTATTCTTCCAGATGGAAAATTCGAGGGGTTAGTCTTAAATTAAAGTTACAAAAAGATCATTAAAATTAGAGGGTCAAGTACTTAATTCTACGTGAAAGTTTGCATTCTTAAAATTAATTTCACTGGGCAATGGGAGCATTACAACAAGAGTTCAAAGGCACTTCCCTCTTGTGATGACTATCCAGCATCTAGCGTCCTCGCGTCTCTGTGACTGGTTTCCGAAGGGCGGAGACCAGTAACTTCCTAGTCGGAAGTCTGCAGCACTGTGGTCAGAGGGCTTGGGCGACCTCTCCGAGGGTGGGGGTGGGTACCTTCCTGGGCCGAAATGTACAGTCAACTGTCCCGTGGCCTGGGCGGCCTCTCCGAAGGGGGGAGGAGATGGGACAACCTTCCAAGCCAGAATAGTGGAGTTAACCCTGACTGTTTTGCCAATGGGAGGAACTCGGACTTCCTCATGTAGGGGAGGCATAAAGTCAATTCTTCCGTGGCCTAGGTGGCTTCTCCGAAGGGCGGAGATGGGACAACTTCCCAAGCCAAAGTTCTGAAGTCAACTCTCCCGCGGCCTGGGCGGCCTTTCCGAAGGGCGGAGATGAAACAACCTCCCCAGTCGGGGTTCTGAACTCAACTCTCCTGTCGAAAAGCTCCTGTTGCAGGTTGTCAGCTATTGTAGGGAATACTGCTACCGATTCCCGCCTGGCGGAGATGTTGCAACCGTTCCCTGGCGCTAGTGTTGACCACTAGATGGCGCTGGTGGGCCCGTTCCGTAACTTAACATAATTATTTTGAAGACTATAATTTAGGTATAATAAACATATTCAATATAGGCTTACTTATAAAATAGCTTAATATAAGTGTATAATAATGTTCTTATATCTAGATAATTAATTCTAATGTCAATATTAATTTTGAAAGAAATCCTATCGTATAATATATTTACCAATACAACGAGAACTTGTCCCACGGTTTGGTGAGGTCGTTTGGCACATTCAAGTGTCGGTTTTATGACCTGTGTTGTCTGACGGGCCGCTCAAGTCCTTTTGGTTTATTACTGTCCTCGAGTGGAAGTGTACTTTGTTAACTTATGCCGAAGTTCTAAAATAATAGGTAACTCTCTAAGATTTATGACAGTTTCTGGTCTGTTAATAATGAAAGATGCTAGCCTATTGAACAATTTATTCAAAGCCTATCTAGTCGGGGGAAGTTATTAGGAAGTGAGACGCACATGTTTTAAGAGAATGTAGGTCTGTGAATTCGGCTATGTGTATTGTACCAATGAGTATATCAACAATATGTTATCATTGGCTATATTATGAAGAGGCTACAAAGACAATACTAACAAGAAGTAACATAGTTCTTTTTAAACTGGAGGTAAATGCGATACCGTATTTAGGCCTAGGCAACCTAGGCGGCTGCCTAGGGTGGCAACTTTTAGGCGGCCGCATTTCGCCGAAACTCTAAAGACTATACAGTTTCCATATTTACCACGATTTTATGTGTTCTTCCAGTTTATAAAGCGTAAAGAGCCTCATAATAGTGCATTATTAAGCCTGCTCTCTGATGGTCGGGTAAGGAATGAACATTTTTGTACGCAGTGTCTGCAGTAGCGAGTTCGTTCTTTACCGGACCGTCAGAGAGCGGGCTAATTCAAAATGTCAAATTTCTGACTTTTTGTCACTATACCGACGATATATTATTATGCATTTGAAAAATATTTTGATAATAATAATGCCACACTTGCACACGTGTGTGCTACCATAAATATACCATCCATAAATTGAAGAAATTCACCTGTAAATTGCTTAGCTAGGCTAGCGGGTTAGTACTTACCTAAAGTCATTAAATAAATAAATAAAAAAAATAAAATTAAATAAAATTAAATTAAAAATTCACGCATCGGTGCGCAAATGCGTTCACAGCCCGCAACACTGTAAATAACCAAAGTGTAAAATAAAAAAATAAAAAAAAAACGTTAATATTTATTAAAAGCTTCTTACGCTTCTTAAGGTAATTTTATAGATATTTTCGAGTCCTAAAATTCATTTTATGAATACTTTCCAGTCCTAAAAATTTATACCAATAATTCAATAAATACCAACTATTCTGGTGCCACCAATCACCTAATAAATGTAACATCAATAAAAAAGGAGAAACAAATAACCATGTAAAACTATCATCTCTATAAATAAATTTGACTAAAACTGTGTTCATCTGAAGCGACCTGCCAGGTAAGTATGTTTTTCTGTATCTGTTTGTACATAATTAGTTAAGAAATATTTGTACAGCGCCCTTGAGGTGATTTTTCACAAAAACGGCGCTATACAAATCATCCAACTATTATTATTATTATTATCGTACCTACGCACAAAGAAAATATATATTGTAATGTTGCCATATTAAAGTACTTTGTTATTCTAATTGGACCCCAATATACTTGTGGTGGAAAACATGAATTTTTAAATCGCGCATGCGCTTAAATATTTAAAATTACTGACGTTTGAATGTCATTCAGCTCAATATTTATATATTTTTTTATGTAATTATTAAATTGATTTTATGTCCTTTCTCGTGAATTTTGAATGACATCGATTGTATTTTACAAATATTGAAAAAGGTAATAAATTAATTAATTGCTAGATAGTAGTTTGACACCTACCCTTGGTATTATTATTTTTAATCTTGATCTGATAATCTTAACTCAAATTGCTTTCAGCTGAAAATGCCTTTCCTTGTATTGGCATTCGGAAATCCGTTAATGGACATTTCTATTACCTTAAAAGATTCCAGTATATTGGCAAAATATGGGCTCTTAGATGACGATCAAAGGGAGCTCGATTCTGAGGTTATAGATGCAATTTTACAAGATGTTCTTCCAAGGTAAGATTTATCAGTGTTTTTCTTAGATACTAATACACTGCCTTTTTATTTTTTTCATTTATTTATTTGAAAAGCAATCCCTAATTTATGTATAACATATACATTTTACGGAATTTTAATACAACTTTTTAACATTGATAAAACGTATTTATTTCCCATGATTTCCTTATTGCATTTGGTGAATGAATTTTCCAGGAATTTTTTTCTGTCTGTAAGAAATAAGGTCTTATTGCATAAGGATTGCATTAGATAAGGCATATACCCAAATTTAACGTTTTTTGGAATGCCTTGTGCGCGCACTTATTTGTGTTTGTATTCAGTTGTGTGCGTGGGGGGCGGGCTTGCTTGTATGTGTTTGTGCACCACTGCCACCACTACAGGCGGGGGGCGAGTACCTACATGGGTAGCTAGAGCTAGCAGCGGCGGCCGCGGCGGCAGGCGGCAGCAGCTACACCGTTACCGTACCTACCTACCTAGTACCTACCTACTCTACTGCTACACTCTCGTGCCATTGCCATTCATTCTCCGTCTCCGTCGGCAGATGGCGGATGTAGTAAAACGCCCTTCTGCCACCGAGTTCATAGACAACATTCTGTGTACTTCAGCACCATTTTGTGTAATTCTCTGTCGGGAAAGTGTCTCGTCGTGACTTTGTTCTCGGGGAACTAGTTAAAAAGTGGTTGTGGTGAACTTTTTGGAACTTCCAACAGTCAGAAATATAAATACGCGTACTGTCTGTCGAGTGGGATTATTACCAAACCTACGCGAACATGTACTGTACGCGGTCGTTCTGAACGAGCGATCGAAAGTCGGAACGATCGAGATAAACGATGCATTCTGAAACGTTACGACCGTCTTGTCTCTTGAGATTTCGAGATGATAGTTTTCCATTCGGAAAGTGATCGGATCAACCGCGACACGGATTTCTGTCGACCGTCATCGATGTCAAAATCGGGCGGTCGTCCCTTTCTCAGCGGCAGAGTTTCGAGTCGGAGGCTCGCCTTGTCATGCGATCGCTAGTGGTGCCCATAGTGGCGGGGCTGGCGGCTCTGGCCGTGCTGGTGGGGCCCGCCGGGGCCTGCTCGAGCTCCATCTCCAAGCGGCCTGCCAGGCCTGCGGCCCCCGCCCCTGCGGCGCCCCCGCCGCCCCGGACTAACGTCACCTTCCCTACCTACACGTGCCCGCAACCCTACTCGGAGTTTTACTGCCTCAACGATGCCAAGTGTTTCACCATCATTATCCAGGATAACCCGCTGTACAACTGCGAGTGCAAGGACGGCTTCGTGGGCCAGCGCTGCGAGTACAAGGACCTGGATGGGTCCTACCTGCTGTCGCGCGGCCGCCTCATGCTGGAGACGGCCTCCATCGCGGGCGGGGCCAGTGTGGCCATCTTGCTTGTGCTGGTGCTGTGTCTAGCGGCCTGGCTGCGGTCTCGCTCGCGGGGCAAGCGGCCCCCGTGCGAGGAGGCGCTGCGAGCCCCCACCTAGTGCTAGTGCGGGGTGTAGAGCTCTGTCTGTTGCAGGGGCGCGGGCGACTGGAGAGCGGCGGGCTCGGCGCTGAACAGCGCGCGCGTGTTGGCCTGGTGCGGGGGCCGGGTGGCGCTGGCGGGCGCCGTGGGGCCCCGCTCCCCCGTTGCTGCTATGCTCCGGGCGGCCCGAGTGACCCCTTGGTAAATATTCCAGTGAGCGTGTGATAAACAAACTATGAAACGTACAGACACTATGGATCCCCATTTTACCAGTTGACAATGTTTTAATGGATTATGTGAGACGTTTGGGACAGGGAGGTGTAGAAGTTGGTTGACTCGTGTGTTTTACGATAACAGTATTCTCGTGTTGGATATAATAATATGATTAATCCTGGATGACATTCTTTTCTAATAAACTATTGTATCTGCTGGCTATTCCCATGGCAGTCCCCGTATTGGGAGTGACAAATTAATGTTAACACTTAGTTTTTGTATTAGTTTCGATACAATAATATAGGGTTAATATTAACTGTATGCCTCAAGTATGCCGGACTATGGAAATATTGTGTGAAAGCTTTAAGTAGTCATACCAAATATATTACGTTTTTAATTATCTTTTATGCGTTATAATGGCAAGCTTTAAAATGGCTAATTCAATTTCACTCCTAATATTGATATAAGATTTGAATGTAACAAACATTACACTCATCAGCTTCTAGTGTCTGTGGTAGCTCGCATCTAGCAGCCAGCTTGCAGCTGCAGTCATTGTTCAGGGCTCCTTTGAAATGAATTCTACACTTTTAATATATTCTTAGACGAGTGTAAGTTATTTAATGAAATTGGTCGCAAGATATCTTTTGTCTTGCTTGCTGTAAATAGACGTTTGCCAGTTTTATGAAATTACCGTTTCCATGCTATACACTATAATAATCTAACAACCTCCCTTCATTAGTTCATTAGTTCACTCGATTCATTAGACGGTAGGTTGGTTTACTTGCTGTCCTTATATTACTAGAACATATATATATATATATAATGTACACCTGGTGACACGATGAGTATTGTTTGTATAAAGATGAATTATATAATTATTTGTGAATTGTTAGTGGTATCAAATGCTATGTGGGCATAAATAAGGCAGCTTGGCTGCCGTCCTTGTATAATAGGTCCTGGGCGTCCCGGGACCAGAATAGTTTAACAATATAAAGTTATTCTGTAAATATTATCGTATTAGGTATTTATTAGATATTTAACTATATCGTTTATTTATTTATATCGTCGAGTACTTTAGGCACTTTTAACTGACCGAGGCAGTGTTGCTGTTTACACTGAACCTTGGCTCACATTTCCCAGACAAAATACATTTCCATGTTTTTTCAAAGTTTAATGAAATTATTGTAATTGTGAAACGTACCCGTATCCATCTCAACAAGTGTGGAGCTAGCTTCATTTCCCTCTCCAGCCGCAAGTGGCCAAGTTGACAGCTATTTCTTAATACTTTACCCAAGTTTTCCTTGTGCAATGTTGTGTGGGGCATTTACTGAAACCGTGTTTATGCAGCTCCATGTCTGTGTATTATTTTGTTGGTATTATTTTTAAATAGTAGATTTTCCAAGTGAAGCATTTGTGTTAAAGATGTTGTACAGTTGTCTTGGTTTAAGATTTTCTATGTGTTGAAAATTATTTATTTTAATGCACTCCATTCAGTGAAATAAATGTTATCGTTGTGAATATAAAAAAAAATTATATATATTTATATTTCTATGCATTGAAATGACATAAAATTATGAATTCATGTTTGTAGATTATTATTTATAAAAAACCTAAAATGTTTTTGTTTGTGATTTCAATTTTAGAAGCTCCTCACAACGTTGGATTATTTAAAGCTTGGAGAATATTGTATTTTGTCAGTAAACAGTAAATTGTAAGACGATTGAAGTGGATAATATTGTTTTATTAACACTGTCCATCAGATATTGAAGTAAATGAGAAATGACAATGACTAGTAAAGTGGAGTTCTGATGTCAGTTTGTTGTGTTGGAGGGTGGAGATTTAGATGGGGAGGAGGGGAGAGTCCAGTAACAATGTGAGTGCCTTGCCTGTAACATATTTTATAAACAGTTGGAAGGGCCAGAAGCGGGGAGAGATAAAGTGTACAATAAACTAGACTGTTGGATGCATAAACCTTGTTTGATTGTCGTTCCTCTTGTTTGCTGTTGTCCAATGAACCATGAACCATGACCCTCCCACCTCGCGACGATGCTATAGAGACTGAACACATACATAATACCTCAGCATGTTGAAATGATATTAAAGTTCCTATATGAAAATGAAAGATTGCACGATTACTTGTTGATCCGATAATGGCTGTTTTCAGCACATTTGAACTACACAATGATATTGTTTTCTTTTTGTATATTTTTTGTATTTTCGACCTTTAAATAAAAATGTTGCCCAACAGAATATCACCTTTCAATATCTTCAACCCTATTATTTCATTCAACACGAGAACACACCAAACATTTTACTATTATTTCATTCAACACGAGAACACACCAAACATTTTACTATTATTTCATTCAACACGAGAACACACCAAACATTTTACTATTATTTCATTCAACACGAGAACACACCAAACATTTTACTCAGCGCAATGCAAAAGAAAAGGCATATGGGACGTAGGATCCATACATTTTTATCTTTGGTCCATAGAGGTTCATCCGACATTATGATTGGGTAAAACAAATGTTTTCTGTGTCATATATTTCTAAAATACATACACTATACCGAGAAAGATGCACAAGAAAAGAAAGGATGAGACGTAGGATCCGTACATTTTTATCTCTGCTCCATACAGATCCACCCAAAATGATATTTGGCTAAAACAGATTCCTTTTCATAACATAAATTTGGTAATCAATTCACTCCAAATGTAAGATTGTAACATCCGCTAGAGCTGGAATGTGAGCAGTATGCAGGCAAATACTTGTTTGCAATAAAAACACAACTCCGAGTTACACAAGACTGAGAAACAGTTGAGCAGAGTGTGTCATACACAGTAAATAGCCGGGGGCAGGTAATTGATTCATTAGAGAGATCTCCATACCAATGTCCTGAGTCATAGGCCATTTAGTCTATTTGGGATATGCCATACATTGATACATAACACAATTCTAATTCAAACAGCCTTTATTGCAAAAAGTAAATACAATATTCCATAGTTTACTTTTGAAAATTTATTTTATGTGCTGGTGATGAACACATAACAAGTAATTGGTACTATTTTGAACAAGTTAGTATTAGAGGTGAACTCTTGGCATAACAAAATACAGAATTCAAAGTTTTGGATAGTGTTGTGGCGTCCAAGGTAGACTTAGGATATAAAAATGCAGTAGTAATTAAATTAAGAAATTACCATTTACAATTACACAATAATTTGTGCTATAGAATAAAATTAAAATAAAACATCATGTTTTGATGTTTGTAGTGAATATTTTTTATAATAAACACGGTTATCGGAGGTAAAGTGCAGTCACTTTGGAGGTGATTCTGCATGTAGTACAAGTAAAAACAAAAAAAAAAAACATTTTTAAAATTCCAACGTTTTAACGTAGTTTTCAGGTTAAAATGTTTAATTGTTTATATGGAAAATATTATTGTAGATGTGGAAAAAAAAAAACAATGGAGTAGATTTTTTTTTCTTGTACCACCATGTTGAATCACTTCCGAAGTTACTGCACTTTACTCCCGGACACTTTATGCAAGCAAATCATTTGTGAAACATACTTAATGCAAGCAATATGTATTACACTACTCGGTGCTTACGATGGAATTTATATTAAACAAAAAAAGAAAGAAAAAACAATAACAAAATTAGGTAGGTACTTACAAATTATTATTTTTTTTTTTTATAAGTTCGAGTTCAGTAAAGAAGATTTAAGTAAGTACTATTTTTAAAAAAATGTCCTGCGCAAGTAAGCAATACAAATATTATTATAGAAAGGCTAATTAATTAGTACATTAATTCGGATTTGATTTCGTGAATCAAAATAGCTCAAAAGTATGACAGATGCACGCCATCGTATACTCTACTTGAGTATGAAACGTACGTAAACGCCAATCAAATTCGAATAAATTGAATTATAACATTTGAATTTTATTCCGCGAGTCAAAAGAGTCCAAGCGCCAGGTGAGCTGATTCGGGTGTACGGAAATTTATAACGGACATATAGAGGGGATGTACGGAAAAAGAGTGCCGGGAGAATATATGACGCGATAGTAAATGGTAGAAGTCAAGGACGCCCGAGGAAGACACGACACGTCTAGGTGAATGAAAAACTCGAGCCGGGTCTTGACAAGAGTCAGATTAACAGAAGAGTATGTATGAATGAGAATGAAAAAAAGGAGTGTGTGTCAATATAGAGTTGTGTGGTAGTCCATAATCTCTGCCTACCCTTGCGGGGAAATTTGCTTTATAGTTGGTGAGCTTTTTCAATAATTAATAAAAAATAATTAGATGTTGAGTCGAACACAGTACTCACACAGGTGGATTGCTTGCATACAGCATGGTTCAAACTTGTTATTCGTCTTCAGAAAAGAAATTCCAGTGAAATTTAAAAACGAAAAAAAACTTTTGCTTGTTTCTGTTTTTTCGAGCAAATGAATAAAAATAACTTACTGTAAAAACTTTTCAAATATTTAAAATCGATCATCGTATATACTTGCACCTTTTTCACTAATAACAATAAGTATGTGATTTTTTGGAAGGACACCGCTGTCGGAAATGCATGTATATATATTATACACCAACACACACAATCTAACTGTGCGACCTGTAATATTTATAGTTAGTTAGTCAGTAGGTTTGCAGTTGGCCGTTGGCTGGCTGGGTGTACGAATGGCCCAGTATCTAGTGCCAGGGTCTGGTGGGATTTGTTTGACCCCGGAGCACGGAGCGGCGCCCGGCGGAGCGCGACATCACCTGCCATCTGCCATTCCATCCACTCTAAACTAACCCGACCCGCGGACGTCGCGCGTCGTTCGGCCGGAACACGGTTGACTTCTGGAACTTATCTAAACTTACATATTTTCTCACCAAAACATATTATAATATATATAATCTTAAACATAATACAATATTCTAAAATTAACACTTTCACACTGAGTCACTGGACCGATACCCGGAACACGGTTGACTTCTGGAATTTATCTAAACTTACATATTTTCTCTCCAAAACATATTATAATATATATAATCTTAAACATAATACAATATTCTAAAATTAACACTTTCACACTGAGTCACTGGACCGATACCCGGAACACGGTTGACTTCTGGAATTTATCTAAACTTACATATTTTCTCTCCAAAACATATTATAATATATATAATCTTAAACATAATACAATATTCTAAAATTAACGCTTTCACACTGAGTCACTGGACCGATACCCGGAACACGGTTGACTTCTGGAATTTATCTAAACTTACATATTTTCTCTCCAAAACATATTATAATATATATAATCTTAAACATAATACAATATTCTAAAATTAACGCTTTCACACTGAGTCACTGGACCGATACCCGGAACACAGTTGACTTCTGGAACTTATCTAAACTTACATATTTTCTCTCCAAAACATATTATAATATATATAATCTTAAACATAATACAATATTCTAGAATTAACACTTTCGCACTGAGTCACTGGACCGATACCCGGAACACAGTTGACTTCTGGAACTTATCTAAACTTACTTCTCTCCAAAACATATTATAATATAGATAATCTTAAACATAATACAATATTCTAAAATTAACACTTTCACACTGAGTCACTGGACCGATACCCGGAACACAGTTGACTTCTGGAACTTATCTAAACTTAATCGTTTCTGCGAGGTGGCTGGGAAATGCTGCAATATTCATTGTAAGGTGCGGTCACCAATCTCACCACCCAAAAATACACACTTTGCAGGTTGTTAACTCAAGAAATACCACAAATGATTTATCTGTTAAATTTATACGGGTAATTAGGAAAATGTATAAGTTTTACATAATTGACAATAATCCTCAAACTGTAATCTTTTAAATTCTATAGGTGTTTTTTTTAGATGTTTCGTTTTTAAACACCCTTTTAAACACCTGTGAACTGGCCTCCACGATTGTGTGATCTCACAACCATTAGATTGCTTTGTTTGGGGGTATGTGAAGTCACTAGTCTATGCTGATAAACCAGAGACGTTGGACCATTAGGAAGTCAACATTCGCCGTGTTATTGCCGATATGCGGCCCCAGTTGCTCGATAAACTTGTCGAAAATTGGACTTCACGATTGCGCTTCATTCGAGTTAGACGTGGCCCTCATATGCCCGAAATCACATTTAAACAATAATGGCATAAAATTATCTATTAAATAAAGCCAATATCATAGACATTAATATTATTTTAATGTGTTTTTTTTTTCATTTTGAATTTGAATACCTCTAAAAAAAACACCCTTTATATGATACGTATTGGAATTTTAAGTAAAAGGTTCAAAATTGCTTTCACTAGTTTTCAAACTGCGCATATTTTCAGACATTGTGGGATTTGTTTCATAGAATTTGAAGATTACCGTTCGAAGATTTTTGTAATCTTTTTGAAACCTTATACATTTTCCTAACTACCCGTATAGAATTTATAGATGAATAATTTGAAGTATTATTTGAGTTAACACCCTACAAAGTGATGTTTACAAGTGGTTTTTTTGGCCTAAATTAATTACAAAGAAATTAAAACAAGGGAATCAATAGAAAACAAACCAAGCATTTTTTATCCTAAATTGTCCATGGAGGATGGAGGTGCCTGCCAACTTTCGTAGACTATAAAATAGTGCCTGCCCACTTTCATAGATGTAAATTTGATATTTGACCTTTCTGTTTCGTGAAAAACAAGACAAAACGTAGCTTATAATAAGTTAGGTTCTCTTCAGTTTTATTTAAAACATACAAAAAACATGTTTTTACATTCGAAAACGGAAATAAATCTTTGTCATTCAATATTTCAATCGCGATAAATACATCGGGAACCAATAATGACGTTTGACATTTCACTGACATTTGTTCATCCTACTGACACCTTTTATAACTACTCTCCTGTTGGGGGGAACTTAATCTACAAAAATCGATACCCTAAATTGATCGTAAATTTGATCGAGAATTTCTTTGGGGAGGGCGTATTTGTGCATTTGAACAGTGTTGAGGAAAAATTTCAGCCCAACAGTTGCTCAGTAGGGTTGGGAAGAACGGCCGTAACTGTCTGTAAATTTTCGAACATCGAAAGAACCTCTTCATGTTTCTGGTATTGGAAACAATAATAATTCTTAGGTCATTTTGTAATTTTTTTACAAGGCTCACGCGACGTACATATTACTGATAACTTCATTTTCCTCCAAACTTACGTATTACGTGAATTGAAGTGGCGCAATTAATAGGTCCTCCACACAGCGTCTTCAAATACAAGATAGTCTGTGCAGAATTAATGTAAAAATGTTAACCTATGTCAGACAGGAGTCCACTGGGTCTGCGGAGGCATGTGGTGGTTGGAAAAGCTAAAGCTATCAAATGATGATTGCGGCCGCTTTACAAGTGGCGATAGTCATTCTCCAAATCACTGCTCGCTGATGAAACATTAAACTTTAATGTTTTAATTCTCGAATTTTACCAAGTTTAAATAATTTCTTTTTTCGATGTTTCAATCAGAATCGCTATCAAACATGTAAAAATATTTTTCATTTTGAATCCGCGTAAGAGTTTAAATTTCTACGAAATTTCCGGAGGGGAAGTCAAAGGGGAAGATTGATGGCAATTCATATCTGGTCACCAGACACGGCTAAAGCCATTTCAAGCAACGTTTCGTTTCTGAATGGTGGTCTTCCGCCAAGGCGATACCGAGAGTATCTATCACTCTTGAACGTGCTGGAAATGTGCTATATATTGTTGAGTGGCGTGCATTGCTCTATGACCGAGGGTAGGCTGCAGTCTTTTCTAATGAAATTGCACAACATTGAATAGTTTGGCGATCTTTAAAAAATGCCGTTTTTATTATTATCTTATGTTGATGATTGTTGCCAGGTTAACAAATGAGAGTAAAAGTAGCTTACATATTGTACATTCTATTGCAAATCGTTTTTTTTCTTTTTGTCTCGCGTAACGGGCCATTCTCTTAAGGTAGGCACAGTTTTCAGCCTTTATGGACTGCACGCCACTGATATTGTTATGTTTTTATTACATATGAATTAACACATAAAATTCTACCTATATTAAATAAAATTTATTTGTGCTGCTCTGGCTTCAAACTTGCGACCTTCTGGATCCTTAGTCAAGGATCTTAACCCCTTTGGCTGCATGGCTCGTCATATTTGTGGCACTGTAGCATTTGACGACAAGTTTCAGAATATTTTTAATCTTCTAAAAAAGGTTTCCGGAAACCCTTTAAAACCTGTTGGATGACGCATTAGATAAAACCTCACTTGAAAAAATAACTTTTATGTATCTACGTATTAAAATTAGAGTGAACTTATTGAAGCTTCGCACTTAAAATTATAATTAACTTATTGAAGCTTTGCACTTAAAATTAGAATTAACTTATTGAAGCTTTGCACTTAAAATTAGAATTAAATTATTGAAGCTTTGCACTTAAAATTAGAATTAACTTATTGAAGCTTTGCACTTAAAATAAGAATTAACTTATTGAAGCTTTGCACTTAAAATTAGAATTAAATTATTGAACCTTTGCACTTAAAATTAGAATTAACTTATTGAAGCTTTGCACTTAAAATTAGAATTAACTTATTGAAGCTTTGCACTTAAAATTAGAATTAACTTATTGAAGCTTTGCACTTAAAATTAGAATTAACTTATTGAAGCTTTGTAAGTATAAAGCTTCAATAAGTTCAGGAAGTCCTTGTAATATTAATTTTTGAAAATAACATCAATAACACTGAAGACACTGAAAACAAAGAGATACGGTCGCGACTGAGACGCGATCTCATAACCTCTAGTCTATCCAGGACTTGATCTCAGTCGTGATCGTCTTTTTATTTTTCTATGTCTTCTTCTGTTTCATGTTTTCATTGAGAGTTATTGTTGTTATATTATTAAACAATATAATTTCTGTTGTGATGTGAGTACGTAACAATAAATATAACGTAATCTAAAATTAATATAATTTATTTAAAAAATATATATATAATTTCGGATCTATTTTAAAAATTTAAGAAATACGTAATTATTATATTCTTTAATTAAATATAATGAATTTATGGCACCATTATTATAGTAGTTGATGGTGTAATGATCAGACTAGTAGCTTTCCAAGCAGCTGATCGGGGTTCGATTCCCGGCCGTGGCACTATTTTATTTAACCGCAGGTAAAAAAAAACATCGGATTTTATGTAGAGTATGTAGAGTACCACTGACTAGTGACGTAACTTGTATGGGAGAGACGAAAATACCCGAACACATCCGTTAGCTTCGGCTGACCTCGAAATACTAAACGAGTTGACGCGGGAACAAACTTGACGTATACGAATGTTTTGTGGGTTTCGGGTATAGTTGGGCATAATATATAATATGGGCGTGTTTTTTCGCGGGTCTTTGCTAGTTTTCAATAATTAATAGGTATCTCTTCGTGGTTTAAATATACTTACAACTTTTAACCCAATGGTAGCCATTGTTATCTTTTAATTAAAAATTCTTATTTTATTCGTCCCTGAGAAGAGTGAGTTCTGATGTTCTTCTATATATAATAGATTTGGTGACCTCCGGTCACGCGGTGGCGGAGGCGCCGCCTTGCTCCACCGTTACGGGAGGTCCCAAGCCACAGGTCCCAAGTCCCAGGTCGCAGGTCGCAGGTCTCGGTTCGATTCGTATTTTTGTATTCGTATCCGTATTCGTATTCGTACATTTTAACGCCTACTATCGATTTAGCTAATCGGCTAATCTTGCTCGGAGTTACCGTTTAATTAAATATTACATATTATCTTCTTTGATGATTAACTATTACATATTATATTCTTCGTTGATTAAATATTATCTTCGTCGATGATTAAATATTACATATTATCTTCTTCGATGATTAAATATTACATATTATCTTCTTTGATGATTAACTATTACATATTATATTCTTCGATGATTAAATATTACATATCATCTTCGTCGATGATTAAATATTACATATTATCTTCTTCGATGATCAAATATTACATATTATCTTCTTCGATGATTAAATATTACATATTATCTTCGTCGTTGATTAAATATTACATATTATCTCCTTCGATGATTAAATATTACATATTATCTTCGTCGATGATTAAATATTACATATTATCTTCTTCGATGATTAAATATTACATATTATCTTCGTCGATGATTAAATATTACATATTATCTTCTTCGATGATTAAATATTACATATTATCTTCTTCGATGATTAAATATTACATATTATCTTCTTCGACGATTAAATATTACATATTATCTTCTTCGATGATTAAATATTACATATTATCTTCTTCGATGATTAAATATTACATATTATCTTCTTCGATGATTAAATATTACATATTATCTTCTTCGATGATTCAATGTTACAATGATCTTTTAATTTATTTTTTTAAAGAAAGACAAATATTTCCTGGTTACGAATAACCTGACAATATTTGAAAATCCCCTACTACCATCACAGTAAGCGGAAGATGTTGCTTGTGCCGTAATGGAGGACTTAGCCAGCCGAGGAATTGAACTCACGACGCCTGCGTGAGTTCAATTCCTGGATGCTGCTAACCGATTAGTTGAACCCTCTCGGTCAAATAAACCCGTGTACTATGATCGCGCTTTTTGTATATCGGGCCCGGTCATCTGAAATAAGCTTCCCCCAAATATTGCTAACATTCAGAATTTAGCAGAGTTCAAACGGGTATTGAAAACAAAATTATTCAAAAAATCCTATCTGACATAAAACATAAATTCATGTACGTAGAAACAGAATTTCAAGACATTATTTCTTTTAATCCTCCATAGCTTATTTAGTTGCGGTTTTCTCTCCTTGTTATTTAATTCCCTTAGTATTCAGTGAAATACCATGTATATAATGTCATATAATTTTCTCTTGCTCTGGTGTTATTTGTACCTACTTTACATTTGATTATTTACACCCTTAGTTTCTAAATTATTATTTTATAATACCTGCTCATGAATATTTTATATAATAGTTTTAATTTGCATATTGTATATATATTATAATAACAGATATACTATGTAGTATATCTGTTATTTTACAATTATATTATATTAGGTTAGTTAGTATAAACCGCACTTGAGGTGAACCTTCACAAAACTGCGCTATAGAAATGAACTCTTATTATTATTATTATTACTAAATCCTTGGTTGACAAGATATTTCGTATTTTTTCAAATAAATAATGCCTTAATGTGTGAATCCCAGCGGAGTTTGTCATCAATTACGATCCCAAAGTATTTAATACTTTTAATAAAAATATTACTGGTAATATTCACGGATTGGAGGGCAGATATTTTTTTTCAGAACTGGTCAGATTAAATCTTGTATAATGCTCAATGATAGCTTAACCCTTTGACACCGTGATCCCCTCCTCCGCCCACTTTTATTTCAAAAACTGATTTATAAATTATTATGTTTTGTGTTGTGAAAATTATGAAATTGTAAAAAGAATCTTTTCAAATCCAGACTAGCGATAAAACAGGTACCTGGCTATAATATATTTTTGTAAGACAATCGTCTTTATTCTTTATTTGAAAAGTATATATTTTTTGATTCTGTAAAAATAAAATTTCTTAGTTTTCGTCTTTCTTAGTTTGCAATGTTATTTGTCACGGGTAACATATAGTTAATTAGAATTAGCAATTCAGATAATTTTAAGAGGTTATGACTTAATTATATGTAGGTGTCGAAGAAAATCAATAATGTAGGCAAACCACCAATCAACCAAAGTTCGAGTTTCTATTTGGGTCGGTACCTATAACTGACCATACTGAAACGTGATTATTCCTGAATACCGTTCCATGTGGAAGCGACATATTATAAATTATACATAAAAGTAATAAATAAATTCAGTTTATTGGAAAAAAATATTGAAGCTTATAAACCTCAAGATTTTTTTTATTCCCATATTATTGGCAACTATCTTTATAATGATTACAAGGTTCTTAACGACCTCAATTGCAACCTAGACAGCGTCTCGGGTTAATATCCTATTTTTTTTATTTTCTGTCGTTTTTTTCGTTTTCATGTTTCATTTGGGTTATGTTAATATTATTTTATATAATGTTTAAATATTAAAATGAGGTTTTTAAATCTCAATAAAAATAATTAATAATTAAAAAATTGAATAATAATAATTATTAAATTTTTAAAGCATTAATTTAAAATGGAGTTCAACAAATTAAACTTGAACACAATAAGAGTATATTATTCTTTATGTCACTCACATTTGGATTGTGGAATATTGCGATGGGGCTCAGTAGCATCAAATAACATGAACGAACTAAATATAACTCAGAAATGCACCTCACATAATCGTAATACTAGAGCAAAGCAAATGTACAAGCTAAATGTATCTAAGTGTAATTACAACCTTTGGACAAAGAAGTAAAGATATGCAACAAACTCCCACCTAGTATCAAACAAATTAAATCAATTAACGGGGAGAGGGACGTCGGAGGGTTATTATTTATAAATTCAAAATAATCATAATATTATTGTGCAATACGATGAACATGGTGTTTTTAAAGAGAAAAATATTTATTTTTATAAACAATAATTATTAGCCTAAAACACTCATCCAAATTGAAAAAAAAACCTTTCCGAGCAAAGATAAATGTCGCCGACAGGACTCGAACCTGCACCCTTCTGATGATATGCACAAAAATCTTGTCTTAAGTTTTTAAGAACTTTAGTTTATCAATTAAGAAAAATATTTATTTATTACGTTTTTTATTTATTTGCATGGGTTTAGAATTTATAAAAATAAAATCAGAAATATTACACATTTCTGACCGTTCTACGGATGTTTTACAAAAACATGTAAAAAGTTGAATATTCTTAAAAAATTCTGTGAAGGTTTTCCTTTAAATGTCGATAAGATAAATTTAAAAAAAAAACAGTGTGTAGTTTAAATTTTTCATAAACACTACGTAACTTTAATGTTTTTTTTTTTTTAAATTTTAATGCGGATTTTAAATCTTTGATTAATTTTTTTTACAAAAACGCAACGAGAAAGGATTAAAAATATTTTGCTCCACTTTAAAAATCAAATTTTGAATATTTTGTAAAACATGCAATAGGACGGTCAGAAAAAGTAAATTTTTTGGTCAGATTTTGATAAATGCTAAGCATATGTAAATTTATAAAATATTTAATTAATATTTTTCTATTTAAAAACAGTATGTTTATCGTATTGCGTAATAACACTATCAATATTTCGAAATAATAAATAATTCCGCTCCGACGTCCCTCTCACCCTTAACAATCCAGCATAACATGACTTAAGAAATTATCAGAAAAATAACTGGCTGGTATTTTAAAAATATCGTTATAGAAGTTACTGAAAATACCCTGCCCAAACCTTGAAGAGTTTTCAGCGACCTTAAATATAGAAATGGCTAAAAACCCTCTATCCAAAACCTAGCTCCCCTCAACACAGGATCTCCCAATGAAGAGGGCTATGGAAATTATTCTATAATTTATACCTTACATAATATTTTCTTAAAATGTCAAAATTGTGTAGAAATTAATTTAAAAAAAATCACCATTTTAATGGCAAAAAATAACGTAGGTACGATATATGAAGGATATTTATATATACGATGGGTAGTTTTTAGTTTCATGAGAATACTGTTATCTTGGTTACTAGCTTCCGTGCCTCAAATGTCTCGCATTGGTGTAAAGTGGATCTAACGCCAAAACTCTGCCATCAGAGATTTTTTTGCTGTTGTAAATTTTCACCTGCGGTCAGTTTAACATTTTAAATGCTGTATAATTGTCAACTGGTGTACTTGGCTGTTCATAAAATTTGAATAAATTAATTTAATGTATGTGTTTTTCTTAATATTTTTTGTATCTTCTTCGAACACACATATTATTGAAACTAATTATTTAGGTTCAGTAATCGTGATATGAGTATTTAGTTAAAAACACCATTCCCTCAAATTATTTGATAATTCCTTATGTAACGTGCTCCTAACCTAAATTTTAATCGATGTCCCGATGATTATGTTATTTTAATGACTTTTGTATACCATCTTAAAAATGTAAGTAAGTTTTAAAGTTAAGTTGTAAGTTTTAAAAGTAAGTTTTCAAAATGTTCCGGGGTCGCATGTCACTTGAATGTTTTGAAAAAAAATGAGGTTGCGATCATTGAGGTATACAAATGTAGTAAACACCAGCGTTCGAAACATGGGCACCAGGATGCGGCCCATTGGCATCATAGAGATAATACGGACTTCAGTCGATTACAAGCGCTCGCCGGGTATGGCGCAAAGATAACTGGATCTCCAAAAATGCCCACATGACTAGACATATCATTCTGGGAAAGATAGAAAAATCAATGGTGCAACTTTTCGTCTGCTCTACCATAATCAATATTCGTGTAAATTGCCTTTTTTTAATGTTAAAAAAATTCAAGGAGCACTTGATGTTGGTATCCGGTAACGCAAATGCTCCGGGGCACGGCGCCGTCAGTCGCGCTGCGACTCCGTTCGTTGAGTTAGTTCGCGATCGAATATTCGGGCGACATCGACAGCCGCTTCACCCCTCTTCGTACTTCACGCGCGGGAACAATATTTTACACTGATTTTGCAAGGAACGTAGACCCTATTTATATACCTCAATGGTTGCGACTTCAAAACGGTTGGGAACCTGTGACTTAAGTGGATCAACGGTGTTCTTCTAATTCTTTATTTTTAACTTGAAGTATTTTTTGTCACCCTCGGTGAACAAACACGACTGACACCTTTTTCCTTGCACCATTGGGGGTGCAGTTTGCAGGAAATAAAATTGCACAAGACTGGTCGTTGTGTCTGCTTGGTGCAAGGGACTAAACGCTCCCTCGTGGCCAACATCGGAGCCTCTTCTCACTTCTCCCTGGGCTTCGTCCAGTCCTCAGTCGAGCTTCAAACCCTCTTCACCGAATCCAGTATCGTCTATATAGAAGGATTCTTCATCACCAACCGACTACCAATTTGCCAGTACCTGGTAGAGCGACTGGAAAACGAACTAGACACACTGCTAGCTTTCAACTTGAGTGCTGTATACATGTGCGAGAATTACACAGACGATATTGGATACATGGCAGAGAAAGCTGATATAGTATTCGCTAATGCTAGAGAGTATGAATCTCTTGGAAGGTTAAGATACGGAGTGGAAACTGCGGAGGAATGCGCCATGAAGCTGTTTGAGCTCGCAAGGGCCAAGTTTAAGAAGGATGCTCCAACTGAGGAGACTATTATTGAGAGGAGAGGATTGAAGAGGTTCGGGAAGTTGCTGGTTGTGACCAAGGATTCTCACCACGTAATGCTGGTTTGGGGGAAGACTAAATACAATACGGATATTGTGGCCGTTCCTTTGCTGAATGCAGAAGACATCGTTGATACCACAGGTTAGTTTTTAAACCATTCCGGACTTTTTTTGGTTAACCTAGATTTTGGACATTTTAGTCTAACGAATAGTGGTAATCATGACGGTAATAAAGCGAATTTAATGTTCATGAGCAAATGTACTATTAACTAAGATAAACTACAAATACGTTTTGGCTTCATTTTCACAAAAAAAGAAAAAAAACAAATATCTAAACACCCCGACTCTACTCTGACGTCATAGACAACATCCTGAGACGCCTTCGCGAAAGAGATTGACAACCCTCTGACGTCATCTGATGCAAAATTCCACTGCAACATTTCAAATTGGGCAGTTTTTTCGTATCTGAATATTTTTCTGTGAAAGAAACAGCGCTGACATTTATGTTAGTCTGCTAATATTGTAAAAACACATATTTTTTTTTGAATTCATCGCTGACCAAACGAGACACGCTCCAAAATACGACATTTTTCCATCCTCTTGTAAATTTGTTTGCATTGCGGGTTTCCCGCGCCAATAATATTACAACGAAATATTATATCGCCGTAACAATAGAGCGATAGTGTAATGAGCCCGCTACCTGCTAGTTCTGCCTGCTCGATACGTTAACTCGGTACGTCTCAGTACCACCGCACATCGCTGTATAGCGTGTACCGCGTATTGCCAAATCTATTGGGGTTTTTTTGTACCGCACTATACCAAACAGTCGATTTTTATGTTACGCCGCGTTACGAAACCCGGCGAAAGTGACGATTTCCTTCTTATATTACGTACGCTATTCGATCCGTAAGAAATCGTACATGTCTGTTATACAGACGTAACATACAATCGAAAATTAAACAGTTTTTGCGACCGTATTGACATATTTTTCACAGTCGCATTGTGTATTGGCAACAGCGTTCCTAACCTAACTCAACTTAATATCACCTAACCTGACCCAACTTAACTTAACCTAGCCTAGCCTAGCCTAGCCTAACCCAATCTAACCTAACCTAACTTGCACTGTTCCCGACTGTCCGAGCCAGATGGGGTATGCTGTGAGGCTGAAGGGAGTAGGGAGGGAAGAAGGTGTGGAAGAGAATGGTTGGGATGTTCCTTGCTATTCAGATCCGGTTACTAAACACGGCTATTGCCATTTAACGCAACGTTTCGATTCTGAATGAGGGTCTTTAATCGGGGCGATTCTTAGGGCGGATTGTATAGTGGAATTTCAACGTTTCATCTAAATTTCAGAGTTAATATTCAAGTTTTGTGAAAATTCTATTAAAGCTCTCTTACTATTACATTATGGGCCAGTTGTTTCACAGTGCTTGAATAATAATATAACTTGAATAGAGCTTTTACAGAACTTGAATATTAACTTTGAAATTTAGATGAAAACTATACAATATTTTGCATGTCTCTGTTAACCTAACCTCTTCTAATTCAACAACTTTCCTTACCGAACCTAACTTAACTTTACCTAACCTTACCTAACCTAACCTAACCTAACCTAACCTAACCTAGCCTAGCCCAGCCCAACCCAACCCAACCCAACCCAACCTAACTCAACAGAAAGAGCCTTTTTGGGATCGCCAAATGAGGCAATAAATATAGAAGAAGAATGCTGTTGGGTCAGGTTAGGTTTGGTTGAAGTTGATAATCTATCATAAGTACGGCGGTAAAACCTTCTAAAAAATCTGATTATTTTCATTTTGTATGTACGTACCAGTGGCGTGCATTGTTTTATGACCAAAGGTAGGTTTTGTGTATTTTTTCAAGCTCGGGTATGAATTGTGCATTGAATATTTGAATATGATTTCCTTAAAAAAACGTTTTCATTCGAAATTTATCGCCTTTTAAATTATTTGCTTAGTGTAGGCACAGCTTTTCAACCTTTATGGACTGCAGGCCACTGGTACGTATCTATTTTGCGTCTGTATGACGGTCATGCTCGTTGTGTTTTGCAGGACGTAAAACACAAGAAAAAACATGATTCTCTTTCTATATACATATTTTTTCCCCTCAGGAGCTGGTGACGCTTTCGTCGGGGGCTTCCTCCTCGCCTTTTTGAAGGGGCGCAGTCCCCCCATGGCCGCTCGATTCGCCTGCAGGACTGCTGCGGCGGTTATAGGGCGCCTGGGAGCAGAGCCCCCCAACAGGCCTCCACCCGACCTGGAGGACTTTCAGGACGAAGTCAAGGATGTTAGTGGGGAGTTGTCCGGGTGAATCGGACGACAGTGGATTGAAGGGTGGTATGACAAAACAGAACAGCGACAAAACAGATCCTTGAAATAAAATGAAGAAAATACAAGAAAAAAAAATTAACTTAACCTATTATTTTGATCATTGAGGAATTATTAACAAATCTCAAATGAAACACGAAAAAGAAAAAGGCACAGAAAATAAAAAAAAAGTTATCAGTCGCATCTGGGAATCGAACTCAGGTTATGTGTCTTATTCTGTTTCGTGTTTCATTTGAGATTTGTTAATATTATCTTCAATGATTAAATATTACAATGAGGTTTATAAACTTCAATAAGTTATTACGATAAATAAAAAAAAAATATATTCATTAAAAATGTTTTATTCATTAAACATGTTTCCATGTTTTCTCACCAGGACATAGAGAATACTAAATATTAAATATTATTTTGATCATGTCCTGTTCTGTCTCTGTTCTGTTCCGTTAACCGTATTGACGATGGGGATGCCGGTAGATGGGCGTCAAGCAGAAGAAGACCGATTAGGAAAATTTATTTGAAGACTGAGAATGAAATACTTAGTAAATTAATACAATGTAACGGGTATAAAATGAAAGGAATTCCGCTGATCATTGCGAGTTTACCATCCTTTCTCATAAATTATGCTTGTAACAGAAATGCAGGTTATAACGAAGCTTTCAGCGGCAGGTCCATAGTTTACTCCGGTGAAGAGATAAAATGATAGAAGTGTGTTATGGGCGTTTCTGTGTGCCTGGGGCGAGGTCATTTTCCCTTATTTCTGGTAAAATCGATCAAACATTCAAATATTGAATTTTGTTCTTGAACAGATAATTAATTGGCCTGTTAGTCCAGTGAGTCCAGTCATTAGGTAGTTTGTTGATCCAAATTTTGGGGTGTTCTGATTTTTTGCTCCTTTATGTTTTTTGGTATGCGGATTATGAATCTGAGGTTTGCCCACGAACATTTTATTGGAATTCTGAGTTATAGCCAAAAAACATGAAATGAAAGTTTTATTTCCTGTTTTACGATTATATCTCAAAAACTGTCATCTTGTCAATTTTATGCAGATTATTTTAACACTATAATATTTTACGCAAAGTTAATAATTTTTCGTTTATAATAAAAAAGTTTTTGTGACTCAAATTCCAATAATTTGTTTATTGGCAAACCTCAGATTCGTAATCAGCACCCCAAAAAATAAAAAGGAGCAAAACATAAGAACTTCCCTGGAATTTATTTCCATTCAGCACCTAATGACTGGACTATACTGGTGCGAGTACTCGTATAAGGTCTTATGTCTGAAAACATGGTTGCTTTTTAAGGTAGGTTACAAATAAAAATATGATTTTACAATGTACAGAGGCGATATGTAAATTTGGCAAGAAACTTGCGCATGACGTACGATAGAAGTGTCCATTTCCTTTATAATACTGATTTTTAAATTGTCACATGAATGATTCTGTGCATAATATTTATGGGAAGGAGTAAGCTATAAGCGGTGGATAGAAATCTGTGATCAGTGTTTCCAGGAGTGACAGATTTATTAATCCGTCCCTTCCACTGCGGTGCAAGACGATGGGTTGAGAGTCCGGCTGGAGAGGTCAAGGGGTCTTCCTCACCCGGCCTCTCGCGATCCAGTTGGTGGGCAAACGTATCCGCCGCCAAGACCTGGACAAACCCTACCTCATGAACCCGGCACCCCTACTAAGTCACCAAACGTAGCGAACCACTTGGGGTGACCTGGCATGGCAGAGGTGTTGGTCATCCTATTAATGGTTCCCGCGGCGGCGTTACTCAAACCCGCCTCCCAAATTGTAAAGACAATAAAAACAAACGGAGATATGGCATGAAAGTGTGCCGAATGTTATCGAGCTACGACCAAACTGCAACGGACTATCAAAAACGGCGGAGCCAATGAAAGTTGTGCGTTTGGTGTATAGGTAGAAACAAAGTCGGGGGCGCTGCTGTGGACGATGTTGGCGAGATTTTTGTGCGCGTGTTTTCAAACTAATAATTAATGTTTTTTTTAATTAATAAGGAGGTTATTTTTATTGTTTATTTTACAACGTATTAAGATTAAATGAAATGTGATATGCGCTCACAGATGGTGCTAATTCAAAATTTTTAGAAAAGTACACTTTTAATACTCAATGCTTTTAAATATTGAAATGAATTGTTTGTTCGCTGGTGTACATACAGAATATGAAATGGAATAAATGAGTGTAAGTTTAAAGCTCAAGTACTTCAAGAAACTTATAAAAATACAATATATTATTGTAAAACTAACGTAATGTACAGTATATTTTTTACTTTATCGGAGGACTTGATCTTTAAACTTATAATAACAATTGATTCAATTTTTTTTTATATGAATACCCCATAAGAGTCCCAACTGCTCCCAACCGTCTGGATCCAGTGAGACTATGGCATCCCCAATTGGGGAATGTTGTGAGGCTGAATGTATTGTGGAGAGGAAGGAGAAGTGAAAGAGGGAGGAGGGGAAATACCTGGCTATTCAGATCTGGTCACTAAACACGGCTAAAAGCCATTTCAAGCAACGTTTCAATTCTGAATGGTGGTCTTTCACCAGGGCGATACTAAGCGTATCTTTCATATTACGTGTGCATACCCGCCAACAAACAATTCATTTCAATATTTAAAATCATTACGTGCTAAAAGTGTTTTTTCCTACTTTTTTTCTTTTTTCAAAAAATATTTAAATTCGCGCCATCAGTGCACGCGTGTTTCGTCTAGTTTTGCTTAAACTCACTAATACTTTTAGTACCGGTTCGTCCATATGGAATTATGAGTTGAATAGCCAAATTCGCAGAATTTATACTCCTTCCATTTAATTTATTTTTCTCGACACGTGTCTATGATTTATGGCAAAAGAGTATTAACCTGCTCGAACACACGTGGCGATTAAACATTAAATAATAATAGTGAAATATGCTTATTATTGTGGTTCCTGTTCCTACGTTATCGCGTTGTTTTTCGCGTTTGTTCGCCTCATTGATTTCTCTTATCACGCTCTTCTGTTCAAATTTATATTTAAAAGTAACACACACATGTAAATTAGTAACTACATATTTTATTATTTTGTTATCTACAGATTGAGAAATGAGCCACTTGCATGATCATTTTTTTTTAAATTTACGTTGCAGGAAGGTTTTAATTTAAAAAAAGAAAAGTTTTTAATGTTTTAACCTACATAATTTTTTTTTAAATATTTCATTTTAACACATTCGAAATTTTATTTTTTTGTAGTTTATAATGTGATATTTATTGAGCTTTTAACAAATTAACTAACTAAATAACCATCACGCCGTTTATCCACAGGGGTAGGTAGAGGGGACGGACCGCCAAACAACTCGATCTTGGCATACACTTCTTGCTTTATTCACATATAACGTCTCATACATTCTCTTCTGTTATTCCAACTTCTGACACGGGCCGACTCAAGTATTTGATTCACTTGATCGTGCCATGTCTTCTTCGGATGTCCCCGGTTTCTTCTATTCACATTCGCGTCACATATTTTCTTTTTACACTCCTTTCTTCGTCCATTCGCTCTACCCGCCCAAACAATCTAAGCGTTCTTTTTGCGATATTATATTTTTGATATGAGCTTTCGTTTTCTAGTAAATCATATAAGTTGGAATTTATTAGGTGTAATTAAAAAAATATATTGTTAAAAATGCGTCGAAACATAGACCCGACTCAAATAGTTTCTTAACCCTAAAATTCCTGAAAAAAAGGAAAAAAAAATACAAATATATCAAAATGCTCAAATCGAAAAAAATAGCGTTTTGTTTTTTGTGTTCTCAATGATCACATACAGCAGTAGATTCCCCAGCTTCCCGCTTTTACCACTATTTTCCGGACACCGTATATAATGTTTTACGTAATACTACTAGTGTTCTTTGATGTTTTTTCCCACATTCATTTATGTTTGTGTTGTTGGGAGAAGAAGGAGATGGGGGAGAAGGAGGTTGATAACCTTTCTCTCCCCATCTCCTTCCCCTCACCACTCATCTCCTTCCCCTCACCATCTCCTTCCCCTCACCATCTCCTTCCCCTCACCATCTCCTTCCCCTCACCATCTCCTTCCCCTCACCATCTCCCTCCCCTTCCCTACTGCCTTTAGCTTCACAATATTCCCTATTTCGGAATGTCACAATCTTACTGGCCTCGGACTATTGGGACTTCGTAGTTACTTTAAAAAATACGAGATTTTTAGGCTAATATTTCAGAATTCACATACAATAATAATTTGTAAACATTATTGACATAATTGTTTTTATCAATAATTTTATAAAATACATATTTATGTATTTTTGTATTGTTCCATTTATTATGTACTTCAATTATTCGCTGTTAACACGAGGGGAAATATGGTTATATATTTGTACATAAAAATTAACCAAAAATATATAAATTACAATACAATCCTTGTTTCATTGAATTGACGACGTATAATTTTAAAGTAAATGTATTTTAATTTTATTATTAAGAGGAACGGCTGCGCGGCCTGTTTCATACAAAACTTAATTTTGGATTTGAGGCCAAAATACCCATCCAAACAGAATGATCTTTTTTTTAATTAAAGGTATAGTAAATTGTAGCGTAAAAATGATACGACGGCTAATGTTCTCTCATCTCAAGATTCGTGGGTGAGAATGATGATGAAGCACAGGGAAGTGGGATGTATTGATTGATACAGTAAATAAAACCCTTGTAAAAGGAAAGAACATAAATTTAATGATTCTATAACCACATCTATCATGGTTTAGCAAAGAAAAGAGTAAAGAGAAGGATTGATCCCAACACGAAAAGGTTCAAACAATAATTGATGGCTCTCATGGTCCGACTCCTCTCCTCAGCATCATGGAAGGCCTCTCCAGGTCCAGATGCTCACCGATCGTAGTAATCTCCAAAAGAAGTCTAGGACGACTCTTCTGAAGCGCCATCCGCCATAGCCTCTTCCGTGGGGTCCAGACAATGGAATATGCAGATGCTACCTTATGTCCTTTTTGGTCCGCTCATCACTTCTTCCGAGATTTTCACCACAGCAGCAGGCACGCGCGGTTTGGCTTCATCGCCTCACAATCCGGCCATCGATCAATCAATAAAACAAAAAACACACCCACGTCGGGCAAATTCAGTAGACGCCCTCCGACGTCAAACAAAATAGAAAATCAAATACATAATCTCTCCCAAAAAACACACGTCGATCACGACCGCTCCAGTCAGGTTATGTCGCCCGCCATGTTGAGTTGCTCCCTTCCGTCTGCCGTCTCCCATAGACATCCTCTCACCAATCTCTTCCGTCGACAATTATCCCAATCATAGACTCGGGGTCAGTATTTACGTTACAATTCCCCGCTTCCCCGTAAAAATTTTATGCCGCGAAGTGAAGTAAAATTTGACCTAACCTTCCTCTCTACTCTTTTGAATTACAGAAAAAACTGAAAACAAAGAAAACAAGTAACAACCAATATAAAACAAAAGTCAAAATTGACAAACAAAATGGTATATCTTAGTATGACAATACACAAAAAAATCAAGTTGTGATACATTGGTGGTTAAGCATAACCGAAAAGCAAGGAAACACTTCATACTTATAATCCTCAAGCAACTTATAAAATAAATAAAAAATAAACAAGTTACATGAACCAAACACTTCCTCACTTTATGAGAGTCAATTTCTCTAGGTTAACACTTGTGAGGTTTGGAGAACTCAAGCTCCCACTTCAAAATTTTCAAAAAATTATTTTTATTATTAATAATACCCTACTTAACTAATCCTCTCTTCCTCTTAACAAAAAAATTACAATTACCATGCAGTTTCAACAGGGTTTTTTTTTTTTTTTTTTTATATATGTATCTAAAGAATTAGACACAGTATACCAATATCCATTGGATAGTTTGCGTATTCACCTCCAAAAATTTTCCTCGTCGTATAGTTATAGAACTATTTGGTTGTCATTTAGCCATTGCTAAATAGTATAAAGATGAGGGTTTACATGTTACAATACCTATCTATTCGTGTGGTTTCAAACAAGTACATTTGTCAATATCTATATATATAAACTTGCACAGTACAATTTCTCTCGAAATTTTACATCTTCCTATCTTTTCAAATTGGTGCTCGATTTTTTTTTTAATCAAAAATCGACACTGGTTACACAAAAATACTTGATAAATTTACGCTGGTGTTAGCAGTGTAAAAATAGTACATATTTACTAAACCTATTGGACAAATCAACTTAAAAAATACTTATCAACATCTTATAAACAGTGGTATTACTAGATCTAAACTATCTACTAATCATCTTCTC
>JAHDVE020010831.1:0-62158 GCA_022606495.2 Halesus radiatus | reverse complement strand
GCTTATATTTTGGAATATATTCAGAATCTCTTTAAGTAAAACTCTTGAGCTAAGCTCATTTTAATACATGGAAATTTTGAGTGATGATTGTAAAAGGAGGTTTCATATTTATAGGTGTAATGAAATGCTGATGCAGAAGATATTATAATGCGTAAGTAAGAAGATGTCAATAGTAAAGATTTTATTGGTATCAACATAATAAAAACTAAGTAAAACGCCCCAGATTTAATTACAATCTAATCGATTGAGCATTTGCCATCACATTGCCTTTAATTATATTTGCTTTTTACCATAACAGTCACAAGAAAGCTGTAAGATGTATACATCTACAGCTATGCTTTGGTCCGGCTTTTAGGTAAGTCAAAAAGATTCGGAGCCATTCATTGCAAGAATAAGGTATTAAACGGGTGTGTTAGGCTAAGAATGGACCACATATAACAACAATTATAAAGTGCTATAAAAAACCCATCATATATATCTTAGACGAGGAGAGGAATAGATTCGTTTGTTATAAGAAGGTATGACAAACTCTGAAAGCCTTGGCACTTTTCTTGCTTTCAAACCATTGTGGGTTTCTACAAGGATATTAATCATACACAATGCCTTCCGTGATGAGGCGGAATATAGTAGCCATAAACTTAAATTTACATGTGAGCAATTATGTCATTCAGCTAAATCGACCATATATTCAGGCTAAGATGCTGAAGATGATTAGAAAGCTTCTCTGTGGAAAACGAAGAGGAGGCCTGAATCAGATGAGAAAGACTCTTTGATTATTGAGAGGATGACATCAGGGACAGATATCAGTGTTGGTCTTACAGCGACTGCATGTCGCAAACCGTAAAACGGATGGAAACATACACTGATATATGATTTTTTTACTTATTTTTGTAAAATTAAAAGATTGGTAAATTAACTTCTATCTTTTTGGTGGCTGATTGCGGTGAATAATGAATTGTTATTAATTACTATGCTGTACAATTCAAGAAACAGAAATATAAAGTTTTTCCTGTTATATGACCTATTGCACAATGTGAGGTTGAAATAATACCGTTTGTTATGACATGGGACGGTATTGTTACAAAGTATCACAATATACATGTAAGAAAGATAGGAATTGATAACAAAACAAAGACATACATCCAATCAATAGTTTTGAAGAAGACTCTCGAAGCAGTCTCCTTTGACTACCGAAGAAATAATATGCTGAAGGGAATAAAAAGAGAGGTAGCAGCAGCGGAAGCTTGCGAAGAGATGGTAGAAATATTAAAAGGGCAAAGGGGGGAAGAGTGGCTGATAAGATAGAAAGAAGAAACATCTCTGATTTTCTCAAATAAATATTGGAAGCTATTAACAGGAATTTTCATTTTAAATAAAATTTTTTAGGTAAGTGCCGTGGAAAATTTTCTCGTGAGGAAATTTCATGATCAGCCAAGGATCTACTAATAAGTCAAAAAACGAGACATTTGGCTTGTTAGAGCAAATTAAAACCAGAAAAAATAGCCGAAATCTTGTTTAAAGGGTGTAGTGTGCTAAATAGCGCAGAACATGGAATGATGGTATTAAGATTGCATAGCCATAAGCACATATCTATGATGTTCCAAGCAAATATTCTATTCTGCCATTATTTGAATTGAAAATAACTTCGGGTATAATGCAAAGATACAGCATCTGATAATTAAAACAGATTGAATTAGCGTATTTGCAATTGCGTCGTTTTTCTTTACGAGCATCATATTTTGCTGCATCAAACTTATCAATTTAGGTTTATGTCTAAATAAAAAGAAAAGAGCATCAATAAGTTATTACCTAGGTCATTACCTTACGGTTTTTTGCATCACTAATGCGTATAAGCATTTTCCGCTTCATATTAAGTGTTCCTTTCTATGTAATGCAAAAATTATTGATTATAGTCTCAGATTATTTCTTACCCTTAAATGTTTATGTTTTATATTTTGAATGCATATTCTATAATTGTTCCCATCAAAAAGGACAAACCAGCACAATTTGTCCATTATATAAGCCATCCAGGCACAGTGGTCCTTATTGAGGTTACACCGGTGTATCGAAGAAATGAGAATGAATCATGGAGGAATTTACCTGATGACGGCATAGCTCGCCAAAATCTAGACATCTTTATGGCAGAAGAACCTAAATGGCATTACATCCAAAATGGTAGTATATTAGTGAGCGAGAGCCAGAAGCCTGCAATAAAACAGGGGTTTTTCTACACAGCACAATTGGGAAGCTACTATGGATATGAATCATATTTGTCTAATATCGATTATAAAAAGGGGCAATATGGAATGCAAGTACTGATCCACGAAGGACAATCTAGTGTTCCGACTATTAAAAGCAGGGTTGACAACCAAATGAAAGAAGCTGAGAGACATGTACGAGAGTCTACAGAGAAGGCGCATTATATTGCCAATATATTGAAGCTTGACTTGCAGGTTGATGAAGAATACAGAAATATCATCAATAGTATAGGCAATATCATTATGTTTGCTATTGTGATGAAGATCCTTGTGTTTTATTGCATGTTTTACTATTTTAATAAGAAATTGTGTGACTTTTATGTATCGAAGAGAATAGTTAAATAAAAATAAGTGTGCGACTATTCACGAAAGATTATTTGTCTCTAATTCTATATTTGCATCTTTATTATTGGTGTCGTAAAGTGGTGCAATTACATACTTAGGTTTAACCCACAATTATTTTGATTCTTTCCATGTGCAGTTATACAGTTTTGGGCAGGTCACGCAGTCCATTTTCAACCCGACAATTTTTTAATTTTACCATTAAAAATGGACATGCAAAAATAAGCACAACGAGACTTCTTAACTCAGATTGGAGACTCATGAGCGATAAAATATTAATATGAGGTTAAAAATTGTGCTGGTAGGATAAAAAGACGCGAAAACTACAGAGTTGGGGGGGGGGTGTGTGAGTCGTAATAGTAGGGGATAAGTAAATCTACACAATTCTTACATTTTTTACAAGTTGTTATTAGAAAAAGAATAATCTATGCTGCCTGCTGTAGATGATAACAGAAGGTTTAATAACTAAGATGATTCTTAATGTCCTAGGCGTTTCTAAAGAAACAATACGAAGGTACAAGATTTGCTTAATAACCAGCTTATAAGCGGGTGAGAACGAAAAGGCGAAAATAGGTTGTAAAGGGATCGTTGTTGAGATCGATGCTTTAGTTTGGCAAAAGAAGGTATAAAAAGGCCCTTTAGGCAAAGTTTATTGGGTATTAGGTCTAGTTAAGCGGTCGAAAGCGCGTTAAACTTATCATATAGAGTTAAAAGGAAAAAAGTGACACTATCTAACAAGATAAGAAGGCAATTTCTAAAAGGCACAGTTATTCACATCGATAAGGAGAAAGGATATGGCCACTTATAAGACATGGTATTTTGCACGAAAAAGTCAATAATTCCACTAATTTAATAGACACGTTTTCAGGAACACACACTCAAACAATAGAAAGAAGTTGGAGGTTTGAAGCTGAATGTTCCGAAGAAATACAGAAACAAGCGAGATTTAACTTTGTACATCGTCTTTTCATGTTCAGGTAAAATTCGGGTTAAAACTTTAATTTTGACTTATTCAATCGATTTTAAAAAATTAATTTTCGTCGAGTTGTGTTTTTGTTGTCCTTTTTTAGGGATAAAATAAAACAATTGTCAGGTTGAAATGTGGCAGTTTGATCTTTCAACTTTGATTGCCTATTGGTGACACACGTAAATTCTACATGTAATTCATGTCCCTAAGATAAACTTGTATTCAATCAGCCTCTTGCCGATCATTATATATGTAAATCTTTGCCAGCCTGCATATTTTACAATTTCAGGGAATCGTATATTCGCAAACTTTCCTTTGAGCTTAGTGTACTGCAAACAAATAGCTAAGAAAGTACCTTGAGCTGCGAACAAGACTTTAAGCAAATAATTGTTGAAGATTTTTTTATGCATGTCCATGAAATCAACTTTTCTAATCGTGCCTTATGTAAACATAAATTACACTACAACAACGTATAACTTTTCACGTCAGCTACAGCCAAATTATACAATTTGGTGGCTTATACCATTCTTTTCTGGTTGAATTGAAGGGCTGTCACACATCATAACTATACAAGTATTAAAAACTTAGCGGAGCGCTATAATTTTAATGTCATGTGTCGGTGTCTTTTGCAAAAAAAAATATTACATGTATATAACGCCTCAAAAGATTAAACAATAAATTAACAATGCTTGTATATAAACAATTGGTGTAGCCTTTAGATCTATCAAATCTAAAACGAAAATATCTGGCGCAGGGGTAAGAGGTAACTAAAAGTCCTCTTAAAGTAAAATATCACAAGTCAAAAAATTAACCTCAGGTTTATCAAAATTACTATTCATGTTTTAATTAGACTTCCTTTTTGTCTTCTTCCTTAAAAAATGCATCAATATCATTCAAAAAATCTTCGTGCAGCAGAACTCCATTCTTATCAAACAAGTCACAGACATTTTTATTATACTTAGTTGGTATAACATTTTTGTTTTTGTATACTAATACAACATAATTAGTGTCAGGTGCTTTTATACTAGTATATACAGAAATACTTCCTTTAGTATTGACACCACCAAACACCTTTTGTTGCCGCATAAAACGCATAACAAGATCCAACAAGCCATTAAGTACAAAGTAAATTCCAACCAAAATTATTGCTTTGTTCCTGTACTCTTTAAAATCAACGTACATAGAGAGATATGTAAGATAAGCAGCTGCAATGGTAGATATTACACCAATAGCTATGCGTATATCGACCAAAAGATGGTTTTGCTTATAGCCATGCTCACTCCTTAAGTATAAAGATAATACATCGTCAAGTGTTGCTTTTAAGGTTTTTAAGCAATGTATGTTTGAGTTGACAGGTGTTCTGTCGTATTTCTTAAAAAGCTTTTCCATTGGGGCTATAAATTTGTCTGTTAATAAAACTAACATTAAAGGAATATGGCTAAAGTTGAAACCGATAAGAAAAGAAAATATAACATTCTCGCAAACGAACTCGGGATGCTATACAAAGCAAAGACTAGAATAATAGCTTATGTCATGACATGGGATGGCGTGGTTACAAAGTACCACAAAAGCCAAGTCAAAGAGCTGGGGATCACACCCAACATCGAAGCATTTATCCAACTCTTAGTACTGAAAAAAACACTTGAGGCCACATCCCTAGGGCACAGAAGGAGCATTGAGGAAGGGTTAGCTCGAGGGGATATTATTACTGAGGTGATTGAGAAGCTAATTGGAGATGAAGCAAATGGAAGTGTTATACCAGACGCAATAATATCATGAAACACTATTAACCCTAAATATTTAAACTTCCTTAACAAAAAAAAGAAATATGGTGTTATATACTAGACTCAAACAGCTACAAATCACGCCTATAATAGGAGCATACATCCAGTCTAGGATTTTAAGAAGATTCTGGAGACTATATCCTTTGAGTACAGTAGAGGCATTGAAGATGGACTTAAAAAGGTAAAGTCATCTAAGAGGCTATAGAGCAATTAAGAGGTATTTCTCTTACAAGTGCAACAGCTGCTGATAAAATGTAGAAGAAAAGGATGAGCTCACAAATGAATTTTTTAATTTATTGGAAAATTTAAGAAATATAAGATTAACTACATGCGGTAGGTATTATTACAGCCAGCAAAACTAACAAAATAGCATAAATCTACATTTCATGATTACAAAATGTCAGTCAAGGCGATTAAATGCATCTGCATTGCTCACGCCAATTCATTTTGACATATTGTGGAAAGATCACAAACCAAAGTGAAATTATTTGCAAGAGTGAGCCAACGAAGTACAGATGAAATTGGGGATTGTGATTTTGTCAAGTTTTCTTGAGCATACTTCTGACAGCTCAGATTTTGTCTCTGTTAAATGATCATATGGTATAATCAATCAAAGCTTTCCTAATGTGCAAATACAATCTATCGGAGCAAATAAATTTCCAAACGCTAGAACAAGCCCAGAAAACCTCCCTATTCAGTGATATAAATGCCAAAGTAAATCACTCAAAACTGTTTAGGACAAGGAATGATCCTTTAATATCAATCAAAGAGTCATCTGGCTGGTTAAAGCACGGAAATATACAACCAAGAGAAGAAGGCGCCTTATGCGCACTGCAGGATAGAAACATATTTCTAGTAAAAGGAGTAAAATGTCCTCATTGCAACGATAAATACAAATCGGTAGACCACATGGCATCGCAATGCGATAGGATGCTGTCGCACGACTACATGAGGAGACATAATAAAGCTCTAAGATGCATACATCTACAGCTGTGCCTAAATTATGCCCTAGCAAACTCAAAGAAAATAAGGAACCACTCTCTTCAAGAGTGTATTTCAAATAAACGCGCTGAGATAAGGGTCGACACGCGTATATCTACGAGTATTAAAGTAAAGTACAACAAGCCGGATGTGTACATTTTAGACAGGGAGAAGAAAGAAATTCTAATTGTTGAACTGGGAATCACAAGTTTTGACAACCTGAGAACGGTTGAGACGGAGAAGAAACACAAGTATGACCTGCTTGCAAATCACTGTGGTTCCCTCCATGGATATAAAACCCAAATTATTCCATACGTGATGACATGGGATGGTATTGTTACAAATTATCACAGACAATACAGAAAAGAACTTAAGATCGACAACCGAGTCGAAGCATATGTTCAGGCCAGAGTGCTTAAGATGACGCTTGAAAGCCTCTCCATGGAAGCTAGAAGAGGAGCTCTCGACTCGGAAGAGAACAGCATATGGATGGAAGAGGGGATGACAACAGTGGAAGATGACGGTGGAGCCCCTAAAATGTCTGTAAGTGAATTACAAAAGTAGAAAAATATATATACCCCAATAAATAAACATCGTGGTATAATCAATCTACTTGTTAGTATGTAAGTTACATAAAATTAAAAATTGTTCTTATGGTTCTAATAATACAATAGCAATATTTGATTGTTTGTTTGTTACAAAATAAAAGCATGTAAGATTCACAAAACTACCGCTGAGGCTGAAAAGCGAAAGTGAGATAGATAACCCTATGAAAAGGCTGTTAAACAAGAACGCGCTTGTAACAATGAAGCAACTATAGGTATATTTTTATACTTAATTGAAATATATATCTATACTTATCTCTAATTACAAACAAAAGTATGAAAGAACAGATAAGAGGTTATCTAGTTTAACATCTTTCCAATGTGAAACGCTAGCAAATCGTATTAAAAAACCGGTCCGCTCTGCGGTATAGTCAGCTCTACAGGAGATAAGCAGAAGAAAATAAGGCAATAATAAAGTGGATAGGCAAATCATGATTAAATATTGACAGAGTATTGCTTATACAGTCGTTGTATGGGGAATAAATAGATTGTTCTGATAATGGTAAAATGATAGAAGCAAACGGCAAGGACATTATTCTTTCTTGGATTACAGTACCTCATTTGTTTCACAAGCGTTGTACTGCAAAAAATTAAGAATGAAAACAACAGGGGTGTGCCCTGTCGATTACGGCGGGGACTTTTTCCAATAGATTAAACTAAAAAAATATTTATTTAATGGGAATAAATTAAGTCTGCTGTACCATGTTTTTTATAGACCACTAGTCCCATTAGCCGATTAACACTCTCGCCGTTTCTTCTATAGCTTCAGCAGCAGAAGCCTCCCTTGTAATTCCCTTAAGCATACTGTGTCTTCTGGAAAGACACACGAATAAAAATTTAAATTAGTATTTATTAAGAGGCTTTTTTACAAACAGTTTCGTAAAGGAATTTTTATACAGTCACGAAAGCTCAAATTTTTCCCTTTTATCAGTTTGAGGCGTTTTTTTACAGCTTGCATAATTTGAAATTTGGAAAATTATTGCGGACAGCGTTTCGCCTGATAGTCGGCTTAATATATGTATTATGCGTAAGTTAAACTAAAAAAATATGCTGACTAAAAAACACACGATTTATGAACCAATCTTTTGTTGCCAACATCAATTCCCGCCTAAACCATTTAAAAGGATCAAAAATTCTTGAGGAAATGTCCGAAAAGTTAGCTATAACGATTAGTTGACGAAATGCGAATGAGGTTTACAATTTGAACAGAAACGGAAAAATTAAACAAGCCGTGGCTTATAATAGTATTGTAAGCATTACGTGAATGAAATATTAAACACAAGCCTTTTAATGTAAGCATATGGTCTATTTAGTCAAAACTTTCTAGCTTCTTCAAACACTTATCATACTTAGCCCTATCAAACTTGTTTACTTTATACTCAAAAAAGTCAAATGCACCAATTAAATGGTTTGAATTTATCTTTTTTGGATATCTCTGACTAAAATGTGTTAATATCAGAGTTTTGACATTTGCCTGCTTCGCAACATTCTCTGCCTCACTGACAGTCGTATGCTTAGTTCTTAAAGCATTTAATTTTAGATCGTCACCAAAGGTAGCTTCATTAATTAGAATATCAACATTGTCTACCATTTTTGTAAATACAAATGATGGTCTGCAATCTCCCGAATAAGCGATTGACAAGGTATCAAAGTTGATTCTAATACCAACGCTGTCTTCAGTATGTGGCACTGAGCATATCATAGTTTTGGGCGAGATATCAAAGGTATGTATATACTCTTTGTAATCCAGTAAGTGTTCATTAAACTGTGATTTGCAATTCTTCACATCTATATAGGAGAAATCGATATTTGTATCTATAAATAAACGAATAAAATCTGCAATGCCTCGGCAGCAAATTACTTTTATCTCTTTTCTATACCTTAATATATTTCTAATAACTGTCACTATGCCTAAATGATGGTCGGCGTGTTTGTGGGATATAAAAATTGTTTCTATATCCTTCAATATTGTATAATATCCAAAATATCGAACAATGTTGTAATATGTATCTTCGCCGCAATCTAGTAAAATATACTTATTGCTGTATCTAACGAGTATGGATGTCACATTCCGGTACTTACTAGGGATGGCAGAACCAGTGCCTAAAAATATGATCGCATCCTCTTCATTATCATTTAAAATGACTTCTTTGGAAAATTGTAATTGTTCTTTAATGCATAGCTTGTAATTTACTTCCTTTTTACAGTATGTTAATGTATCACAAGAATTTAGATATGTAATATTTGCATCCATGACAGATCTATCTGGTACATAAGCCCGACAAGGTAATTTGAAACTAGAGTCAATATCATTAAGTTCAACTTGTAAACGATAAAAACTTCTAAAATCTACATATCTCGCATCATCCAAGATGTATATCTTAGCATTTGTATTTTGTATAAGTGATGGAGCTATTATTTGCTCAAAACAAAAAATAATACCAACATCGTCTATAAATTCGAAATCTGTAAACTTTTCTGTATTAAAAATAATTGCTATCTTTTCGAATATATTGTCATCTTCCAAAAAATCTTTACCAATGTATGTTTTGTTTTTAAATTTAATACTTTCGCGATTACACAATAATTTCCATTTGTCTCTTGGAATGCCCTCTGCTTGTGCTTTGCTTACTAGAAACTTCCCCCTTTGAGATTTTATATGCAGCTTTGCATTCAAAAACCCAAGGTGATTGCTTGTTACAATTTCAACAAGATTGTCAATATGATTCTTTTTATAGTTTATTTTAAGATCCGGCCTATGTGCAAATTCCTTGGCAAAGTCCATTATATCAGCGTGTTCGGTTATAACGTTTAAGTTTTTCATTCCCATATCTCCCATTGTTAGAAATGCGCCAATAAAAGGTATTACAGATTCTTTTGTTGGTAGAAGTACAGTTGTTAATTGGCTTAACTTGGATTTTGATTCAATAGAAAATCGTTGAAAACCTTCGAAGCAGTTAAAGAGGTACTTTTTGTTGTCAAATACAAGTAGGAGTGATTTGCCACTTGCAGTTGCAAGGTATTCGAAATAAAATGACATTCTGGGTTAAATAAACATGCTAAGAAATACATTGAAATTTTATAAAAACTGGAAAGTTTACCTTGCATCAAAGAGGAACAGTATATCCACCAAGAGCGTTTCAAGTTTGCTTTTTAACAATTGTGCGACGCTGGAACGGCTATGGGAGACGCAAGGGAAGGGAGTAAATGAAGCTGACATAAGAAGAATAATTAAGAGCAGACTTTATCGACCTTTACATCGAAAAAATTGGAATTAATCTTCTCGTAAAATCTTGATAAGCTGCTTGATGGATAATGGTCATTATAAACAACAGAAGCGTAGGACATAAATTTTACAAATTATAAACGAAAGTATCGTAGATATATGAGTATTGTTAAACTTCATCCTCGCGCTTATAGCTACTTATGTGTATTTGACGTACCTTTAACTCTTTGTACAATCCAATAAGATCAATTTACTACTTCTTTACCACATGTATCTTCCGCAATATGTATGCTTGTTTATAAACTAAAAGGAAATTCATCTTCTAAGACAGAAGCTTCGGTTTGCAAATAACGAATCCGGGATGATGACATTTTATGTGCTTGCTTCAAAGTATCGTGATGCACAAAGTCTATTGCAGTAATATAGCATAGAATATTTCAATATTTACACTACACTTTTTGGAATCAATAGACAAATTTATCTTATTCAAATTACGCCAATCAAACTATAACAATTCTAGATCGCTAAAACCTATATATACGTTCGAAAATGTAAGACTATGTATACCCTATTGCTTTCCTCAGTCTATTCTAAATTGTACGTGAAAGATGCTGGTAATGAGACTAATAAAAGCACAATGGTTAAAAGAGATGTCAAGACTGTAGCTAAAGATGTGTTTATATCAAATTACGATCACATTGACACATGCGCATCTTTAAGCGGGATACATTTTTGCGGAGAACCAGATGTAGTTATTGACAAAGAAGTACCAAAGAATACTACAAATAATACAAGGAGAATTATACAGTCGATCAATGGACAGGAAGTGATTTATGACAATAATGACGTAGATGGTGGTTATATATTGAGTTATACCACAACTGGCCCTGACGACCAAATTGTAAGCAACGTGAGTAGAGGAAGCAAAAAGGAAGCTGAAGAAGCTATGAAGCAGATGCACCATACTATGTATCATATGGCAAATAATCCTTTGACGACAAGATTCTATCCATATATCGGCATGCCTCGAGGTTTTTAGTAAAGAAAGTATTATCAAGGTAGTTTGTGTATGGATTGTCTTAAGATGGATCTATGTATATACACGAAAGCCTTAATTTAGCCGTTGTAGATTCAAAATCAACTTCATTATCCTCCTTAAAAAATATGCGCGTGATTTATATTGGATGTATTGATATCTATTTTGCTTTTGCGCTATGGATGCATATGAGACTTAAAGACGCTTAATATTAGTCAAATCCCCAATTTTTGTGTTATACTTAGCCATTATATAAGTAAAGAAAAATCAAAGCTTGTTTTCGAGATTTTATTCACATCATCAATATTTCTTTTGACAATTAAGTTCTTATTATATTATCTGAATTTTACTCATGCCTGCTATTAAAATAACAACAAGCAAATAAACCACTGTTAATTCATTTCCATCTCTCCACAATTCATTTTACATATTATATGATAATTTGTGCTGAGATGCTTAATCTTTTTTAGATAAATATACCAAGCTGCCATAATTATAGTCGGGGAAGGAATAAGAGGTAAGTTTGACCTGCTTGACAACGAGCCTTCATGTTTTCCATGCAAAGTCCTAAATAAATATTATGTTGAACTCGTGATGTTTATCGTTAAATACTGCAGTAATAAGAGCTAGGTATAATCCCTATATTATGGCATAAGCCAGCCTTTTGGCCTAGTATAGACTAATAAGGCCAAGTCCCTGCAGCATTATAGCTTTATTGAGGATAATTCTGACAGAAAGCATTTTTTGAGGTGCCAGGGATGATTATGTGCATTAATTTCTGTTTCAAACAAATGACATACCCAATTAATCATATCGACCTAAATTTTTCTCTTCCAAATCACATCTTTAGCTTTGAATCTTTTTCTCGCGTGTAAACTAATTAAGGTCTTTCACTACTAATTAACTTTTTATTGGCAGGGTGAGGATGCAAACTATGAGAGATAAATTAGTAGAATGTAGTCAAAAGTGCCATATATGATATTTACAAGTGTTAAATATCATAGCCTAGAAATATGGAGGTTTTATGAGTAGATAAATATATTTGTGATCTCATTTGACCATTATGAGGTTATAATCCAAACCTGATAACAATTAAACAGTTTATTTATTGGGTACATAAATTTTCTACTTTTAATTTAGTTACAGACATTTTAAGGGCTTCACCGTCATCTACAACTGTTGTCATCCTCTCTTCCATCCATATGCTGTTCTCTTCTGTGTCGAGAGCTCCTCTTCTAGCTTCCATGGAAAGGCTTTCAAGCGTCATTTTGAGCACTCTGGCCTGCTATATGCTGCGACACGATTGTCGATCTTTATTCATTTCTCATTGTTGGTGGTAGTTTGTAACAATACAATCTCATGTCAACACGCATGGAATAATTCGGGTTTTATTTCCATGGAGGGAACCAAGGTAATTTGCAAGCAGGTCATAGTTGTGTTTTTTCTCCGTATCAACCGTTCTCATTGATAACAATTATCATGTAAATTAATAAAACTTCAAAGGATTTTTAATCTATACATATTGCAATAGTGAAAGCTTTATTCGTTAAGCTAACGTAATGGCAATTTGCCCCATTTTGTCTTTAACTTTTATTAATTTGACCTTTTTTATGTTATTCCGGGGGTTCTGTAGCTTAGCTGTGAAGCCCATTGGTCTTGAGAAAGTTCTCGCGCATTATTAGACCCCGTATTGGACAATTTTATGACAGTAACTATAAATCCAGGTTAGACCCTTGGTAAGTGAATCTGCATCCATTGCAGTTACAAATAAAAGCCTTTGCTTACAAATATAGGGAACGATGTGTTAGTAGCGATAGTTTTGATGTGTGACAGCACTCCAATTTTACCCCAAAAAAAATAATCCAAGCCACCCTGTGGTATGATTTGGTTGTATCTGACATGAAGAGGTTAAATGTGGTTAGAGTGTGAGTTTTTGTAGTAATGAGGTCTGTAGTTATGAAAATTTGATATCTTGGACATACATAAATAAAGTCTGCTCAGGGGTTTTTTTCATGAGATCCAGGTTAGTAAAATTATATACCATCAATTGGAATAAAAAAAGTGTAATAAAATTAGTCTTAAAGATATCACATGTATGTCGTCTATAGATCATTGTCTATTGTAAGTTCGTCGCATTTGAGCGTCACACAACATTTGCTGTATTTATAGTGCTACATTTCTTATATAGCAAAAATCCACTTGATATAAATCACGGGATTTACATTTGTTTTGTAAAGCATGCTTCATAATGAGGCTTTTGACATAATATTAGCAATAAAATACCAATCAAAAAATTCCCGACGTCTAGTGCGATTAGAAACTTTTCCTAGGAGTATCGTTAAAAGATCTGCGTCGACGCCGAGACATGTAAAGCAAACATAATTAATATAAGATGGGTGACCTTCCTTTAATTTAGTTCAAATCAATACAATATTGTATCGATTATAAAATTTTCATGATTCGTTCATTTTGCTTTTACATTCTAAATAATGCAACACACTAATCACAAAACATCATTATTTATCCCTCAAATGCACACAGATTACAACCTATCATACAAAAATGGTTACACAGTGGCTCAGATACACGCAAATGTCCAAAGCATTCTCAAAGAATCCGACTATAATGCTTTACAGCAATGCGAGACACTAGAAGACGTTGTTGTTAGGTTATACAATACACCATACCAAAAATACCTAAATGAAGGAGCCATTACATCAAAAAAGGAGTTTAAAACCCAACTCAACCGTGCACTAGTCTCTGAAATAAAAAGCACGAATGATGACAATCCAGACTTGTCAATTATACTGAATTACCTTGTGAACTACTATAAGATATATAATTTCGTGTATTTACTGTCAGCAAAAGAACATGACAATGATCTTGGTCGATCATTTGGAAAGATTGAATCAATAGGAGACTTTGTCGAGTTATTAACCTTGAAAGTCGCAAATGATATGTCGGAGGTTTACAAGTTTTGCGTCGAAAAGACATTTTTAAAGAATTATTATAGTAGAATTAAGTTTCAAAATGAAATTAAGAGCAATAACTGGCAGATCATATTGTCGCAATTTATTAAGTTTCTGCTTGAAGATACTTACAAAGAAATTAATGATAGTATGCCATTTATGCGAAGTATTTTGCAATGCGAGGGCGACAGAAGAATCATTGAGATTGTAATGAACACACTAGATGACAAGGAGTTGATAGGTAAGAAAAGAAAGATGTTGTTTCCCTCTGTTACAAGTCTGGATCTCGGGACTATTGAAAAAATGGCTGAATGTACAGTAATCGATGAGTTGCGTGGTTATATTGCTTATCATCCAAATTTGAGACAAATTATAGGTGTTGAGGATGAAGAGATACTGAATGCTTTGATTGATCAAGAAATGGAGCTTTTATGGACATCATTTAATTACTATAATGATTTGTCATGTGTTTATGCATACTTTAAGATCAAAGAACAAGAAATTAAAAATATTCTATTGACTGTTGAGTGCATAAGTCTAAAGAAAAAGGATTTTCTGAAGCATCTCATTGTACACCATGAACAAATTGAATAAAAGCACTGATCCGACAGTTGATTGTTTAATGACCTTATGTATAAAATCGCTTAAAGATCAAATTTTAGATTTACTTTTGATTCCTCTTAGCTTGCCGACTTCTGCAAGCTCCACTAAGATGTACATTTGCAGCAGTACTAAAACAAATGCTAAATTAACCCTTCTTTAATGCTTTGTTTGCAAGTAATTGTGTTATCTTGAGGTATTTCTTCCGATTAATGGCTTTATATTTTTTTGTGTTGCATTGATATCTAAAAACTTACCTTTTGTGAGCTAGCGTATACAGCCTAGCCCATAATTATGCTATTTTTTTCTCTCTGAGCTGTGTAGCAAGCGGGCTCAAAAGTAAACCTTAAACACTTTTTTCTAAAATTAGTTTGCAAATTTCAAGCAAATGATTGACTTGCATAAACATTCCAATTTTTAGTATTATCTGATATAAAAACATCCGGCCAGTAATGCTTTATAGAAATATCTGCTGATAGATGATTAAAAATCAAGACTTGTACATCAAAACGACGCAAACATATAGCCTCTCGGCACCATAAGGTATTAAATTTTTTATTAATATGCACGCGGAGAGGGAAGACAAGATGGAATTTGAATGGTGAATGTTGGTATTTAATACAGCTAACGGGAGGATATATTAGCTAAAAATATATCTTTTGTGGTTTAAAAAATAAACCAGCAGTGTTATGACTTGAAGATAGAAAAGTCATTTCACGATATTAACAACAATATCAGGCAATATATACTCAAACAGGGTGATTCAGACAAGAGCAATTTTTAGGAGGTTATTAACATAAACCAATATTGATTATCGATGGCTGAAAAGGAATAGGCTAAGTATCTTTCGCTAGTCAACATCCTCGGCTGCTAGACAATATTTGTGACAGATAAAGCTTAAACTATAACATGAGGCGGAGTTATTTATTGATCAAAAAGGATGACTGTATCATCTACTATAAGGCATGAAAATAATCGATTTTTCCAAGAAATACACTAAAGGACATATCAACACAATTTAAGATAGGTTTTCCTATTATGCTTGTTAATGATGATACATTTTGCATTGGCATATTACATCCTCGCGCTCGCCAAGAAGGCCAAGTAACGCAAACCCTATATAATACAGTAAAACCACAATTTATTCAGTTAATGTTTCAACTATTTTTTGTCTTCTTAATTTCAATCATCTTGAAACCAAAACTCTTTACAACACTTTTCGTTTCTGTCTTTTTATTTTCAATTTTAACAAATTTCGGAAAAAGTACTTGTTCAGTGTATTTTTTCAAAAAGGCTTGTAATGTCGTTTTATCATCGCCTTTATAATATCTAATTATCTGATTTGCAAAATTAATTGTTTCTTTACCACCAATTAGGATCTCTATTTTTTCGAGGTATAGCTCAGGCGTAAGCTCGTGCTTAGTGTACATCGATGAGTATTTAAGCATATCCTGATAAGTATTTGGATATCTTTTTTTCATTGTTTCTGCAAGCAAAAAATCATGGCTTTGCTCGTCTTTTATTATTTCTCTATTAAACATCGACGGAATTGTCTTTTTTGTATTCACTATTGGTTTGTATTTACTAATTTGCTTCGGCTTAGGCATTTTACATGTTTTCGCATTGCTTGATTCAATTTCATATGGTGCCATTACTTGTACAGTTGCGTGTTTTGTATCAGCCTTCAGTTCAAAACTCCCTGTTCCAATCTTGTGGATTTTATAAAGATGATCTTTCAATCCTATTTGATGTGCAAAACTTACACCATTACATTCAAGAAAATCGCAAACATAATGCATTTCTCGCATATGCATATTTAGATCGGCGTGATTGTTATAATATTGATTTCTATTTTCTATGCTTTCACAAACTGTACATAAGAAATGTGCCTTTCTACAATGCTTCTTGCACATATCAGCATCATAGAAATACTTGTTACAAAATTTACAATATATATGGCCATAAAACCCATTCTTGTTTTCATCAGCAGTGCCCCTTCTCTTGTGTATTTGTATCTCGTCAATACTATACAAAACAAACTCATCGCAGAATTCATTCTTGTGTTTTATGCATTCTTCACATACTATTGTTTTATGTGACTTGTAATGATGCAATAAATTGACAAGTGATCTTGCCTCATAAGCACAGATTATGCATTTGTGTATAAGGTACTTTTTATTTGTACAAATAACGCTTTCTTGTTTGCATACCGGGCAGTGGTTTGTCTTCATTAGAAGAGCTAGTCTACATACACATCTCTCACAAATTCTATGGCTGCAACTAAGACTGATTATATTCTCTTCACATGATAGGCAAATGGGACATTCAGTCTCATTAATTATATCTGTTGTAATTTTGCTTGTGTTTTTCACGTTTACTTCAAGTTTACTCAGACAGTAGTCTAATTCCTTTTTGCAATTATTTTTTTTTTGATACATCTATGGGAATATTTTTGAGCTGCATTATAAAGTTATGATTCAAATTCCACAAATAGAATAATAGGATGTTTGGAAAATTCGCAATAAAAAGCCAAAAGTAGAAATATGACACTTGGAAGCTAATATACAAACCTTTCTTACATGCTTACACTCATCGTAAAAGCCGTAAAACGTATGTTATGGCAAAAATATATTGCTTAAGGATATCAAAATCACCGATAACAACTAGTGCTACATGGTTTTTTCAGGTCCACGTTTAGACTTGAAGCAAACACAGGTTGTAAATAGAATGCGAGCTGACAACAGTTGAAGATAAGGGTGGAGCTGTACAAAGTCAATTAGTAAATTGTAGTAGTAAGTAAATCTGAAAACTCTATTAGTATACTATGTTCGGGGGTAAAAGCATCAAATCTGGGTTTATTTGATCTTGCTTCCCTTCTTTTTGTAAGCTATTCAAGACACTTAGCTCCTCTTAACATATATGCCAAGTATTGAAGATGTTAGGCGAAAATCGAGTACTTTTGATGCCCTTACTAACGCGATTTTTTTGTCTTTAGCGTTGTCATTAACCCGACTGTTTTTTTTGAACAATTTTCTCTTATCAAATCCAGCCAATGTTATTTTCTGGACGGTGGCGAAGTAGGAGACGTTAAAAAACAAGGGAAAAAGGATTAGAAAACAGGCTTACACCAATTAAGAATGATGGCCACGGATTAGGAGGCACCACCTTCTTTACAATAAGAAAACGTCCAATTTATAAAAATAGAGGTTGCCATAGCTGGCGCTTGCAAGAAAACTGGAATGCTGGTAGTGTAACGTGGGTATGGCGATTCTTGGGGAAATCAAAGATAGAAAACAGAACTTTGCTATTAATGTGTAATTTAATCTTTAAGAAATTGTTGCTGTTCGAATCTATCATCATACATTCCCAAATTATGTCCTTGTAGCGATCCCAAATTATCTTTTCTTGTATTAAGACATCTCAATAATTTTATTAAAAGTCTATCCTTCTCAAAGCTCAAAATTGTGCATTTAGTTTTGACTTGGTTGTAGTCATTAAGAGATTGGTTTTTGTACATTGAGGGAAATCTAACATGTTATAAGTAGGCAATGCTCACAGTTTTATACCGACTAAACAGATAAACAAAAAAAAAGTCAAAACGTCAATAGCAGGACTTGAACCTGCGCTCGGTTGCCCGAAGTAGATTTCTAATCTACCGCCTTAACCACTCGGCCATATTGACAAGTATTACTTTTGTATGGTGTAATGGCGTATTGTCTTAGATTAAGGGAAAGTAATACTCAAACATGCAGTTTCTTTCTATGCTTATAACTTTGCAAGTAAGTTGAAATTAATGGTGACTATGTATATGGCTTATGTAAGGTGGTAACTAAATTTTACAAATATCGTTTATTAGAATTAGGTGTAGCAACCCACATTTAGGCATACATCCAGAACCTCGTCATTAGGAAAACCCTCGAGCTAGCACTTTGAGTTCAGGAGAAGCTTAGATGATGATTGCACAAGAGAAGATGGGGCGTTTAGAAGTATTGATATGCCATGTGAATCACAAGGTGGTTGCGACTCCGAAACTGAAAAATAAGCGGATACCAACAATTAACCTTAATCAATGAACATTAATCGGCTTTAGCATATAGCTAGAAATAGAGTTAGGCCAAGATAGTCACATGATTGATATTTATCAAAAAAAAGCATGCGATCATTTATGTCACAATCTAATATTATTTAAGCTGCTGGTCATGTTTTTTTGGCATTTTATTGAATTCATACAGAATTAATCATTTATAACTGCTTTCCAACAAATGTACAAAGAAGAGTCTTGGATGCCCTGTCAATATAGCATTGCAAGATGATGCACCTCATATAAACATCCTGGATTTGCGCATTATTAATTAATTCAGTCTGTTACTTGTGCGTGAGAACACCACGGCTATTTAGAAAGTGGCCTATTCTGCTTTAAGTTATATTTTGTCTAAAAAGGGCAGCATTATATGCATAATTCACTCCAGCCACGGTTCCGCGTGTACCACATAAAATCCCCTTTAATAAATGTATATAGAATGCGGCAGGACATACGAAAGGGCACATTTATTATGTTAATAAACAATTTTTTTACCATGAGATATTATGCATTGTCTGCTATCATCATTCCATCCCAAGTAAACAGTGTAATGTAATGCAAAAAACAGCAAATGAAAAAAGATTTGCAACCATACCAGGTATTAATTTTTTTATTTAAGTAACTCCAATATTTCTTCCTTTGTTCTTCTATAAATAGCATAGGATTTGCACGTAGTGCCTTTTTCTTTATTTTTTTCATTTAAGTCAGATGCTCTGACATCACCCTCTTCATCGATAAGTATAATCCCGTCTTCTGTAATTTTTTCCTTAACAGAGTCATGTCTTTTCTTATTTGGTGTTAAGTACTTTTTAACAGGTGTTTGCGGATGAAGATTTTGCATTTGCTTTTTGATTATTGGTTTCGGTGTTCTGTCTTCTTCGCTATCTCCGTTGTTGTTTAGTTTTTCACAGTATATAAGATACATAGGCAATGTAATTTCTTCGCTTAGATACTTGTAAGATGAGCAATATATCTTTTTTCTATCTTCGTCATACAGATGCAACTTATTGTCACGCATTATAATGTATCCATCCTTCCATATTTTTGATTTTTTGACCTTGTCTTTTGTGTATGTGCACTCAAGCATTGATGTGAGAAAAAAAAAATTTAGTATTAAAAATAGTGATCCCACCGTGAGAAGAAAACTACTTTGGATTTATTATAAGATAATGCTTTACAAATAAAAATTGATTTGCAAAACGTTACGATTGATAAATAACCGAATCCACTATTATATTGTTTGAAGATTAAGCCTATTTGGTATGTCAAAAAATGAGTTAAAAACATAAAACGAAAATAAATATTTTTTTGAAGGCAAAGTAATCGCCATCATACAAATACAACCGAGCTTCTGTATAACGCTCTACCTAGCGCTATGCTTGTGAGCAACTGTTAAAAAAAGTAATTTCTTTCCGTATGCCGAATATTAATTGATTAAATTGAAAATTTTGACTCTGCAGGCAAGAGCTAGTAATCCGTAGATTCAATGTATAAGCACCATTTAAAATTCCATCTGTTTAGACAATTTGACCACAGGAGCTGTTCACTTATTTGCTCATCCTTTATCAACATCACCCATGCAAATAAATAAAATGGTAAAATTAAAAAGAAAAATACTCATAGATTCTTTACTAATAGTTTTTCTTAGTCTTTTGTTTACTTAAGATCAAGTAGTATTCAATGCTTTTCACTTTTATGAGTGGATCTATAAAAATTGCTATTAAAAAAGCCTTTATACTTGTCTTATGCATTATATCATTTCTTGACACGATAAAGCTATTTAATGTCCATTTGGTGATATCATATAACGTATATTTTACGAGATCATTTACAAAAATACTACTAAAAAACGTCTTGGTAGCTCTTAAAACCTAGCTGATTTATCAGCACAGCAATCAGTTAAAATGATATGACTTATATGAATTTTACAGAGTTATGTATATGTTCTAATATAAATTAGACCAATCCATTGTATTTAAAAAGTATACATTATGCGATTTTGTAAAAAAACCGTACAGTGGAAATTCTATTGCCACTTACTGCAATCAACGGCATTCGTTTGAATTTTATGATATTACACCAGCTTTTTTATCTTCAGGCTGGGAGATTTTTTTATCATAACCCAAGATCCACTAGCATGATTCACATAAAATCGCGCGGCATATCATATAACTTGCTTAGTTGTGGAGAATACTTCTTAATAAGTGCTTGACTCCTTTAACCATAACTTCCTTTGTAATTCTCCTATTTAGGCAAAAATGCATTTTTTTTTTGTAATTGAAGTAATAAATGGACGAAGAGTATGATAGGAGTGCGCTCCAGGATCAGTATCGTGGTACTGTTGTAGCTGTGAACGAATGAGCAGTTGTCTAGATTACTAAGCATTACTCCCCCTTATCAGAGATAAGTCAATAAGTTATTATTATTAATTACGCCCCCTTATTATCGATAAGGAAGAACGAAAGGCATAAGTATAATCTCAATAAATAAAAAATGTCTTTTTCTAACACACGGACTGATGACAACAGGTAAATATGATGACGTTGTTTACTTTAGTTAAATCGAGACGAAGAAGAGTAGCGACATATTTACTATCAATAAGATTCCCTTTTTTGTTTGAAAACCTGTTAATACCTTTAGACGACGCTGGAAATTCTAAACGACGGAAGATAATCTCAAAGGCGAAAGACAAATTACAATATGACATGTAATTAGAAACACTTAATTAATTTAGACAATGAGAGATTGAAAATTGAGGTAAAGAATATTTAAGACATCTGTTATTTATAATGAATAAGATATTAACAAACAACTATTGGTAATAAATTAACTTTTAACTAAAAATGACGTATACTCGATCAAATGGAAATCTGATTAATGACGATCCAATGACTTGGACTAAGAAGACAATTATGAACCTGATTAATGAACTTCTACTATCATAACATTCAAACCCTATATTAACTTTGACAGTGTATGTTGAAACAGATAAGTGAATAACAGATAGGATCCAAACACATTTTCTATGGAAATAAAAGCGCAAAAAAGGCCTTATAAATATCAATAAAGGTGAGTATACCATAGAAAGCGCTGTGATATAAACATAATTCATATACTTCTGAGATTTGAACGAAATTTTGTAGATATAACCCGCAATATAGAAAAATGCTAAGTATATTAAAAGCAATAATGCTGGCTGCCAAACTTTTAATCCTACGACATAAAACCATAATACCACGAATAAAAGCAATGCGATGAGCGTATATATCAGCGCTAGCATGATTATAATTACGTGATTTGTCTCATGCGTTATTGGCCATATAGAGTAAAGTGCAATAACTTTACCACAGTCTATAAAGGTATTTTTAATTTTAAATCCCAATCCTATTCTATGAACTTTCTTAACTGGTATTACTGCTCGAACAACCATAAAGGAGCATGAAAATTTTACTATTTATGCGAGAAAAAATTGATCAATAAATGTTGCATCAAAACAAGTAATTATTTATAAAAATAAATTTATTTGCTCATTTACGTCTTAACTAAGAGAACAAGCATGAACGCATAGCAAATACGAACCGAGGCCTAGTCGACTGATAGACAACTCTAATTCATAATATAGTCAAGCATTTCACAATAGCTAGGGGACAAGATCTTTTCATTGTACTAAAATACATAGTTGAAGGCTTGCCTCATCATATAAAAAGTCCGTTGGCCCAACTTGACCATTTAAGTGTATAAAGTTAATTTTCGCGGTGCATTGGCGAGGAATAAATCTATCATGTATTTTCGCCTTATCCATATCAACGCATGGATAATGCGGACTACTAGCGAAGCGCCATAGGAAGCACATAAAGAAAAATTGGCACTAATATGAAAACAAACAAACGGATATGCCTACTTGTAGAGCAAAGGGTCAAAAGTCATACTAGTTGCCTAGGAACTATTAAACACTTTATTTACACATTAAACAAAACCTATCCAACAAAATACAAGCAAACACAGATATACTGGTTTACATTGAGTGTGTTTATCAATGCATCCAGAAAGGGATGAAGTGTCGATAAAAAAAGACGATGATCATGCTGAGGATCTATTTATCGAAAACTATTGAAACATCTTTCATAAAATATTTTAAGTTCTAATCCACATTTATTCAATTAACTTGAAGATTTTCCTTGACAAAGAAAATTTGGTAAAGCCAATTCTACGGAAGAAATGCGGCGCACTGATTTTGTATTACATATGGATATTACAATTGCAGAGATCATATGTTTAATCAAGTACATCCAGAAAACTAAAGTTGACAGATTTATAATGTAAAAGCATTATACGAAGTGAATCAATTTTTTGCGCAATTAAAAGATGCAACCAATGAAGTGTCAAGCAAACAGTAACCTAGAAGCATCAATAAAAAAAAGGAAAATGCATCTTTGTGTAAAGATTTTAGAAGCATACAATTTAAGTTATTACTTTCGTTAAATATTATGTTATAATATATACGTCTTAGATATTTTTATTCAAATTTTCTCACGAATAGATTTTTAACTATTTTTATTCAAATAAGGTATGTCTTATGAAAGGGGATAGTGATAAGGGAGATGCCAACTACTTGTACTAAAAAAATTACTATATACCTCAATAATTCGCTTCTCTCATTATACATATTCGGCCTTGTATTGATATTCACGAAATATATGCTACTAGTTAAGTGGACTATGGAAAACGCCCAAGCCAGAGTATCTTGCATAATTCCCTTGGTAACTAGAAGTATATATAACAAAAGAGGGCTGTAAATCATGGAGATGCCGGATATATACACATAAAATCTATATCTTTCACTTTTGAATACAAGTTTGTACAAGAAACCTGCAACGTAGAAGTAGACAATATAAGCAAGTAGAAGCAAAATGGGCATCTGGTAATTAAGATTGACAACATACTTCCACATCATTAAGTGTAGCAGCGATGCACTAAGCGTGTAACTACAAGCTAGACCGACGAAAATAAAGTGTCCTGGTTTATGTGTTATTGGCCAAATTGGATAAAAATGTAGTGTGTCAAGACAATCTAAGACCGTTTTACCTATTTCGTATTTTATGTTTTTTCTATTAATCTTATTCCTTAGTTTCGTAGATCGAACAACCATTAGGGGGTTAAATGTTGATATGATAAATAGTAAGTGTGTGTTCTATTTTAGCAAAAAAGAAACAAATAAAGATATAAGAAATCTGTTCTAAAATACAGTAGCAAAGGATAATTATAGCATCAAATCATATAAACTTATATGCTCAAGTGCTATTTGACAAGACAATGATTCAATGAATGCCTTTGATACTTTTTAGATGGCATTTAAGCGCCTTGCTATTCTTATTCCAATAGTAATCGCACATCGTTTAATTGTTAAATCTTCCCCATCCATCTTTTTCTTATATGGGAACTGGAATAGGATAATTGAGATAAGGGAAAATTTAAATATCGCAGTGATTACTAATTTACGAAAGTAAAACTTTTAAGCTACGGGCTTATTGCCAGAAAACTGCCAGATCTGCGATTTTTGTAATTCACTGAATATGGACGAGGACTTACGCGGCAAAAATTTGCCGCGGGGAGACATACAAATAGCGCTATACGTCTTAATTTATTTATGGGTTAGTATATTTTATGCTAGGATTGTAAAGCACAAGTGTCTCCCGGCTCGTTGTAGCATCACACATCTTCTCTTTTGACTCCTCTATCAAACTTCCCCTGTCTGACCAATACTCGATGCTCCTTCTGTGTTCCAAGGATATGGCCTCAAGTGTCTTTCTCAGTACAAGAGACTGTATGCACATAGCGTTATACAATTGATTACTTTGTTTAAAAAAGAACATTAAAAGTTGTGCAGAAAATTGGCTCTTATTTACAAGCTCCAGAGGAAAAAGTTTAATTGGGGAGCCATTTCAATCTCTTTACCTTTATTATAATGAGGGTTGTCCTGTATGCCGATTATCATTCTTTGCATTGTTAAAAGCTAATCTAGGCCCAACCGTTGCAGAGAGCATAAAACCTTGCACCATCATAAAATTGGGCAAAAGGTAAAAAGGTTTGGCGATTTAAGACTAGAATCGGACAAAATACGAACAAGATGTAATTCTCCTAGCCAAACGAAGAAATCAAAGATTTTTAAAACAGCATAAAAGGCCACGAAATTCCATAAAACCGTGTTTTTTATTACGATTTGTCTTGTAATTTTGACAGATATTCAAAATAGGAGCTTTGATAATAAGACGATTTAGAATCTGAACAAATACTACATGTGTAAGGCTATCCTGTATATAAGAACTATGGAACAATAAAAGCCGGGCGCTGGAGATGGGGTAGTTGGAATCAACGAATCTTTTTAGCAAGGGAAGATACAAATAGGTCATATTGTAAACTCGGAAGTTTCACTCGCAAAATTTGTAGATCTTCAAATTTAACTATGTGCGAAGTGCCAAGAGGAGACTTTTATCATTTCGCTTTTTAATCCTTGCATGTGTAAGATCAAAACCCAAAATACAACGACATCTCCCTGCCAGTATGTGGATTATAACTGTAGATCTGGTCCAATTGTATATTATGATTTGTACATTGTAGATCCGATGACGTGAGTGGACCTTATTTCAAGGTCTCCATTATCATTTTTTATTTTTAAAAAATCGCAAGTGTATGTTTACCAAAAAAAGATCAATTGAATATCGCTGTTGGGTTTAAAAGTTATTGCAATGCTTTGATTAACCGTTTAAAGCTTTAATTGAGTGTGTTTATTTTTACGTAATGAAAAAAGATGCCTCCCTGCCTTCATTACACTATAGTAGAGGAATTGCGTTTCCAACGCGGAATAGTGCACCGCATCTAATTGTATGATTAAAGGAAGTTCAAATGAATATAAATGTTTCTAGTGGCCGTACCCCTGGTCGTATTATAAATACTACATCGTAAACGCTTCCGCAGGGTATTTTGGTTGCATACATGCGTAAATATGCATATAAAAAGATTTTTGCAGAGGTAGATCTCCTAGGTAAAAAATTTTAACATGGCGCAAAAACATGGTCGGTTCCCCAACACTATACAATAGGAGATAACTAGACAAAAAAAGTTAAATTCATGTTGTACTCCAGAAAATTTTATCGGAAGTTTGATCCTTTTCGACATATATATATATATCCATCAAAGCAAGCAAATACAAAATGACTTTATAATTTCGTTGTAATATAAGATATTCAGCTAGATTACTTTAATTATAGTATTTTGCTTCAGTAGCTGCGATTTTATATTTTCCATTGTCAAAACTTGTAACTACGTATTTATGCACTGATTTGAGATTATCATGGTCTGCAATTATTATTTCATCACCAAGACTCATTTTATAATACTTGGCCATTCTTTTAGCTGCATCATAGGGCCACTTTTCTTTGATAATTTTATATCCACCAACAACATCTAGCACGATGTTTTTGCTGTTGTCAATTAAGACAAATTCGCGCTTATGCTTTTTAGCTAGCTTTTCAGGTTTATCAATTTCCTTTATCTTATTTTGTAACTGCGAAATAGTTCTACTTCCAAAGTCATATTCTTTTTTTATTTCTGTCCATTTATTAATATGATTTCTGTATTTTTCGTAGCCCTCAATTAGCCTTGCTGTCTCCTCGCTAGTCCAAACAGTTTTGATCTTTCGATCATGCAGGTTGTAGTGAACCTTTTTTTCAATAATTGTATCAATTTTTCGATTTTTTTTATTGTCTCTAAATCCATGAAATATAATCTCGCCGCTAGAGTCTTCCATTTCCTGTGATTCTGTCGGTTTTTTGACAGGACAATTTTTTACATTTTGAATGTTTACATCTGCACTTTCATTTGACACGTGAGCATTTTCGCCTTTTTCTACATTAATATTTGATTTAGCAACACTATCTGATGCGTTTTCAGACTCATCAGTGTTATGCTTTGCACCGGTTTTTTTAATATTTTCATCCATTCTACTCTGGTCGAAATCTCTGCTCAATGAATTGGTCTTTGAGCTGTTATCACTAGATTGTAAAGTGTTACATATTCCCTGCTTATTATTTATGCTAGATTGATTAGCTGGTATAGCTTTACATTCGGAATCGCTTGAGTCGAAAAGAGATTGGTTGATGCCATGAGTTTGGTAATTCATAAAATCATCATTACCATCAACTGAAAACATAATGTCGGAACCAATATTATTTGAAGCGCTTTTACGTGCTGTTTTTGGTTTTATCTTCTTCGCAGTACTGCTTTGGCTGTGAATTTGTTTTCTCGTAACCATAATATTAGGGTTAGGTAAAAGAGATACAAAAATCAAGCAGAGGATGACATGATGGAGCCATTTAAGCAGACAAAAATACAAATAAATAAGAATATGTTCAATAAAATAGGTTTACCGAACTGTTCAGTCTGGGCGCAAAGTTGGTCAAATGCTCTTGTCAATAATTTATACATGCAAGTACGGGAAAGAGATAACATATATATACAGCTCTTATATGCGCCTTGTTAATTTTTTAGAAAAAATGAATTGATATATTATAAAGACATATCAAAGGGAGTATATAGTAAAATTAAGCAGCCGGCCTTATAATCGCTAGATTACAGACTAAAGGTACATTCTTCTATTGATTATATTGGTTATTTGTTTGTGCCGTTTACCCGATGCCCGCGATAGGTATGGTTGTCAACAAGCCCTTTATATAATTTTTAGCGTTATAAGCAATGACAAAATTTCGTAATAGAAATGATTTTATATATTTTGTAACTAAAATTTACTACAAAAAGTTTGTTAGCTGTATACGTAGAATACGTGTTTTGCAATGTGCTTGTAATGTTCGGGATGACACCGACATAGGCTGATACTTTAAAAAATGCCTTCTTTTTTTATCGTCCAAAAAATACTTTAAATGATTTAGACCCATTTCTTTACTCTTGCGATTTCGTGACGTATATTATATCATCGGGCCATATTACAACATTCTGCAGATTTACTTTACTTAAGTTATTCTTCTCAGGACACGTTTGAATTTTTTTTCTCTTTAGACTCCCTGAACTTTGCAGCTTAAGAATTTATCCTGAATGAGATAAGCAAGATACACAGAGAAACTACGCTGCTCTTTGGATAAATGATATCTTAATCTAAGTCAATGTAATGTATTTTGCATTTGTTTGCAAATAAGGAATAGACATCCAAGCATTGTAACATTCTTTTACAAATCTTTTATACTTTATTGGGGGATGATTTCTAACCATTTTACAATTTGTCCCAAGCAGTCGCTTTATGGCCAGCATTGACTGGTTCCAACTAATTTAATATATTTTTATTTTAGCAGGGTAGAAGTACATTGAGGAATATGAGGTATGGCCCGCAAAAGATGTCAAAATGGCCGTAATAACCTCAAATATATTACTATTAGCATTACGGATACAGTCAATTTTTACATACCAATCTATAAAATATTAGCACGACTCCATATATAAGTGCGAAGTTGAGATCATACCATTTGTAATGACGTGGGACGGTATTGTTACGAAGTACCATAATGTTCATGTCAGAAAGATAGGAATTAACAACAATACCAAGGCATACATCCAGTCGATAGTCCTCAAGAAAACTCTCGAAGCCATATCATTTGATTACCGACGGCATAGCAATGCAAGAGGAGTGAGAAGAGAAGTAGCGGCTGTGGAGGCACTTGAAGAATTAGCGACATCTCTGGGGTTATGTAAAGGGGATGAATAGTCTAATTGTGGACTAATTGGAAACCAAAAATCTTCTTCAATAAATAAATAACTTAGCACGACTCCACACGACTAAATGAAAAAAGGGGGATTTTATTAATACCTCCGGAGTCCATTGTTCTACAAATTTATTAAAGCAAAAAACATACAAGAATGATCTAACTCAAACTGCGAATATATTTTGCATGTGTCTTCCTCCTCCTTTGACGAAAACGGCGTGTGTTTTAACATGTAGGTTTTCTTTAAAACAACTAAAATACATAGAAATATATATTTTAGTACGGTGTTATTGTCATACTTTAGATCCCATTTGCTTAAATTAAACCTGTTTTGGTCTTACCTACTCACCTAAATTCGGCGTAAAAATAGGCCGTCTTATCTTCAATTAATCTCGTTGGTCAATCTACAGGAAAAGAGATTGGAATTATTAAAGGTCATTGTGCAAATACTAGTAAACTTCATAAAATATCATGCCTAATCTTTACAGGAAAATCGTTAATATAATAATTTGCAAATAAACAATTTGCAGGAACAAATGATGTGTTTAATGCATTTTTGGAATAGAGAAAGCAATTAGCCATTTATAAATTTAGTAAAACAAAAATCCTTATTTTACGACTATGCGAATTTGATATCAGTGTGTAGGCAGTAGAAGGAGACAGATTATTCTGGAACTTGTTTACTTAACAATTTTATTATCATTGAGTCTCACCAAAGTTGCTATTTAATAACGTTCGACTATACAACTTGTATTCTTTAGTAGTCTTTTTGAAATGAATATACATTTCTACCAAAATTCCTCATTTTTATGTATCGCTGTGCAACCTCTATTTTCATATCCTTAATATGTTCATACACATCAATATCATAGTAGTACAAGCCTGTCCTTGGACATTTAAAATTACCCGGCAAGCCTGTTATATCACAAAGGTTTACTTCAGGTTTTACTGACACCTTATTTGCGTTCTCAATATACCTGGCATTTTCTGTCAAGAGAGTTTTATAATTGTATTTCATGCCTTTATATTTTATATTTTTGTTAATTCTGCTTGCGCTGGTATTTTTGAATTCAAATTCTACCATAAGGGGTTTTATTTTTTCGTCAAGCGTAAGATGAAGTAATTCTGATGATTCTAGGTTTCACAAGCCGCGACTGCCCTGAAACAGCTGATAAGTGAAAGACAAAATACGCTCCCTGTTTGGGGATTGTTTTGATATAGAAAGCTTAAACGAAATCATTACTTGTGCTATGGCATGTGACGGGTTTGTAACCAAATTTCCAGGAGGCCAAATAACGAGCTGGGTGTCACACCTTCCATTTAGGCATACGCCAGTCACTTGTCTTTAAAACCCGGGCCAATAAACCGAGTATTGGAGAAGCTATGAGGATATGACAACCAGGGTAATGTTATCAACATGATCATCAATAGAGTTGCGATGCTGAAACGGCCATGGAAGAGGCAGCCTAATAACTAACATCCCCACCATAAAATCAGCCTTCTACCTTCTCATTGGACGGTACAACATACTTAGCCTTTTCTTCATTATTCACATATTACTTTGCTATGCGACCAAGCATTTGCAGGTAAGAATGCATCGATTGGTTGAAAGACGTCAAAAGCGCAAAACAATTTTTTTAGAGTTCGCGGAATCATTAGCAACAAAGCCAAATGTTAAAGTTAATTAAACCTATTATTGAAGCATATATACATTACAAACCTTAAGAAGACACTTTACGCCATACTTTGAAACATAAAGGGAAGTATTGTGATTAGTCAGACTGGGTAAGGAAGACGCTGGAGTCTATAGAGATAGTCTGGGGCTGCGACGAGTCAAAGACAGATCCGTGTAAATGTTTACATAGTATTCACCAATCCATCTATAAATAATGGGCAACTCCGCTTTTATTTTTCACATTAGAATGTAGCTGTGACATAAGAACACAGTAGCATGTTCAAAAGTCAAGTTTTCACGACAATAGAAGAAACTATAACTAATCAATATTATCAAAGAAAGATGTAAGGTTGATATAACTCGGGAATAAGCTATTTTTTGTCTGAAACGGGAAGAGAGGCTATAGTAATTGACGCGTACGTTTATTTAAAAAGGCTGGCAGAGCTGATTTCAGGTGAGGACTAGTCTGCCGCACAACTAAAGAAACTATGTTTTATTTATAAATTTTTTAACTTGTAAACTAGAAATGTGTATATCATCTATAACTGTGAAGTTGACATGATACCGTTTGTTATGACATGGGACGGTATTGTTACAAAGTATCACAATATTCATTAAGAAAGATATGGATTGACAAGAAAACAAAGACATACATCCAATTAATAGTTTTGAAGAAGACTCTCGAAGCAGTCTCCTTTGACTACCGAAGAAATAATATGCTGAAGGGAATAAGAAGAGAGGTAGCAACAGCGGAAGCTTGCATAGAGTTGGTAGAATTATTGAAAGAGTACGAAGGGGGTGGGTAGTCTGATAAGAAAGAAAGAAGAAGCATATTTGTTTGTTTTCCTCAAATAAAGTTCATCTATAGCTTTATTTATATGTCTTATTCAAAAATATCATCAATTTCATCTTTTACAATGCATTTCACTAGTTTTGTCAAAAAATGTATTCGCGCGCAGATCCCGAGAATGATATATGTATAAGCAATGTAGTGCTTTAATGCGAAATTACTAGTAGCCAGCACATAAAGTTCTCTACATTCATTGATTACATCCTCCTTATTTGAATCCGTTGTTGTATTGCAAAAGACATTTACTGTTTTGTGTAATTTTTGTAATTTTTTCAATATCATAGAGCTTTTGTGTTCTTTTTTATTTCGCTTAACAAAAGCTGCTAGTAAAGCTTTTTCGTCGTTCAAATACTTCCATACGTCGCTCATTTGGGTATAATTAACCCAAATTATTTATTTATGAAGAAGATTGTTTTGAGGATCGTAGAAGCATCTGCGAGGGAATGGAGAGAAGAGATGCAGTCGAACTGGCAGTTGAGGAGATGTGTAAGTTGGAATGTAATGAAGCAGGCGAATGTAAGTAATCAAAGCTAAACTTTAATAACCCATAAATAAATCTTTATATGAAGAAGATTTTTGGTTCCCAATTAGTCTACAATTAAACTATTCATCCCCTTCACATAACCCCTGAGATGTCGCTAATTCTTCAAGTGCCTCCACAGCCGCTACTTCTCTTCTCACTCCTCTTACATTGCTATGCCGTCAGTAGTCAAAAGAAATGGCTTCGAAAGTTTTCTTGAGGACTATCGACTGGATGTATGCCTTTGTATTGTTGTCAATTCCTATCTTTCTTGCATAAAATTATGGTACTTTGTAATAATACCGTTCCACGTCATTACAAATGGTATATTCAACTTCGCAATTATCTATATGCTAAGCTCTTTCGCCAACAGATAGTATTTTCTGTACTCCCCGACTCCACTGTTTCAAGATTATCTTGTATAGTAATTCCCACCATGACAAGCGTTTAAAGTAATCGAAAAGTAAACTGTTTTAATTGTGTATGTTGAATGCTGCAATACATGTCAAAAATTTAATAATATATAGTAAAGGAATAATCGAAATTTATACTTACAAGGCAGTTTATTGATCAACTGTTTTTGTAAAGTCAACGTAAGAGATTTCAGGCCAATTACCAATGCCATCACAAATCTCATACACAGCATCTGCCACTTTAAGCGCTAATCTGTCACATTCAAGTTGCGTTTTAGCTTCCGCAAAAACCCTCACGAGATCCTCTGTTCCGCTTGGCCTTACAAAAACTCTTCCAGGTTGTTCTTTGCAAATTGCAGTAATGGTATTAACAAGCTTGACGGGCTCAACTATCTCGATGTCACCTTTCATAATAAACATGTTTTTGTCTCTGATTTTGACTGTCAACATTCGTGTCGGTAGCTCTTCGTACATGTCAACTATTGCTTCGAACATCGTCTCATCTGTAAGTGCTTCGAATATAAGTAAATTTGCAACTGCATCTCCGACACAAGGATCAAACATTCGACTGAGTGTTTTAAGTATTTTAGCTGTCTTTGCATACATAACCTTTTCACAATCAATAATGTCATTTACGCGTACCATAAGTTTGTCAGAAAATGTAACTGAACCGTGGCCATTCGGCTCAAAGAATATACCAATGTCAAATTGTCTACTCATATATATAAAGTTTTTTACGCCTGTATTTGAGAGCACAACGCTGACCTTGTTTTTAAGAGCATTGATCGCGCCAGAATTGGAGTAGTGACTTAACACAACTCCAATTGACACTTCTTGCAGTTCGGAGCAAAGGTTCGTAAGATATTTGGCAAAAAACACCGCCATCTTATCTCCATTAAGGATCTTGAAGCTGGGTACCGTAGTGAAATACACAAGCCTATCCGCATCACCATCTAGGGATGCACATCGTATAATTTTTGATCCTGATTGAATAATGTTTTCAGGGGGGCAAGAGTTTGTAACGACAAAATCAGCCCCACATTTCTCATTCAAAAAGTTGTGGTCGGGTATGAACATTCCATTATGGACCTCTCCTTTATTGACAACGACTAACTTTTTGTTTTTATTCCGCCTATTGAATTCATTGATGGCAAAAGCACCAACACCATTGGCAGTGTCGATTAATAATGGAGACTCGACGTTTTTATGTAATTTTACCAAATCAATGTAGCCTTTTGCAAGAGAATCGAAGTAAGACGCTCTATCCCGTATCAGTCCTTGCAAGTTGCTTTCGCGAACCAAGAAATGTAATTGAGGTGTTGTGACAATCTTATAATTAACAACCTTAGTTCCAAAAAGCTGGAGAACCTCCATTATGTTATTAACAAACATGTCACTACTGACCCGCGTATCCTGTCCTATTGCAACCAAGGCGCTCGGCCCATTGCCTAGATCTCTCATATTGGCAAGTTTTCTATGTATCTTATTCAATGTCTTGAATAAATCCTTGTCAGAGCAATTTACCACCTCATCGCAATAACCTTCTAGTGTTTTGCTGATGTAATCTCCATTGTAGTCGATGATCTTGATTCCATTGTCGGTGTTTTTGTTGTGTGATGCTGTTATCATTATTCCAACCATTTTTCCACAAAATGTACTAGAACGTATCATAGCGATGAGAGAAGCTCTAGTAAGAACGCTAAAAAGCTCGTCAGACCTTCCTCGATATCCTGCAGTGCCGAATGTTAAATGTTTAGAGGGCTTTTGTAGTGATGGTGGTAGTTTTGCAAATATCGGGTTTTCGACTCTTTTCATAAGGGTTATAATTAATGCATTCCATAAGCAAGAAATACTTATGATTGCAAATGAATTATGTGTTAGACAACCCACTCAAAAGAACACAGGAAAATCCATATATGATAGTTTGGACAAAAAATGGGTAAAAGAGGAGTTGAAAAGAAATTTTGTGAAGCTACAAGGAGTCAAGAACTCTTTTGCTTAGAATGCTGACATACCATATTCGTACTAACAAATTGGATAAATCTAATACAATCCGCAATGATATCAATAAAGAAAATCGACCCTTTTTGATTGAAAGAAAGGGATCCTTTACATTAATCTTTAAATCATTATCTATATAAAATATCTCGAGGCGGCTTGGTTAGCGAAAAGGTTGAACTTTTTTTACAATTACGATCAATTGCAAATACTAATAGTTGCATCAATATCTTATATTAAGATTCATTACTGTGATCAGAAGCGCCTTAAAGTATTATCTCGCATAAGTATGTTCCACTTCAAGGACTTAGTTACACTACGCTCCAGTGTAGATTAAATTTTCGATTGGTTCTGGAACGAAAAGCTCTGATTTAGTAAGTGCAAGCAGTACGACCCATTGTAAAATGGATTTGTCAAAATCAGCATAGTTCATCAATGAGTTTTTTGTGGAGTTGTTAAAGATTGTTTTAGCTTCGATTTTGTCTGTCTTGGCAAATTAGACTAGACAATTTTCACGGTTTTACGCAAACAAATTTTTATTCGCATGAATAATTGCTTGTTTATTGTGATCAATTATTTAAAATACATGTGTGCAAGCACAGACACTGGCAAACATCAGGGAGTAGAGATAAGAGATACATTAGAATATCATCCGAATGCTTCGCGGCACAATTATGAGGTACGGTCTCAAGAATGCGCATATTTGAGCAAAGAAAATAAGGTCTGGAGCCTTCTTTGGCCAATTATATGGCGATTTTGCTGTGTATTGGTTATGGTATTCGCTATTGTAGTAGCTGTTACAAGAGATATGCTAAAAAATATTTACAAAAACAGAGCCCAGATCGAAGATAAAATCCAAACAAAGGAAAAAGTTGGGTCCTGAAAAGTAATTAGGTAAAACCAAATGCTTTTATGTTTATTTGCTTAATTGTATTTGAGTTTGATTGATTATTGGATTATTAGCACTCATTGTGGTGACTACTCGCCGAGTAAATTAATTAAGCTGTTTGGCACTCAGTAATCGTGCTTTGTTAATATACAATCCTTACTAAAACAAATTTAATTCAAATTCATTGTTGACTTTGTATATTATTTTAACATTACAAACTACATACTTTATGACCTGACTCTGTATCATTGCAATTATATAGAAGGTTTAGTAAAGGCAATACCGCTTTCATTCCCTTGCCATGTTTTCAATCAAAATAAATCAGATGGCACCACGAGTCTTACCAAAGCCAACTAAACCATGCAGTCAAGGCATTTGATTAGGTCGTTCGATATTAATGGCATAATTATTATGGCAATCGTTTAAAGGAGGTCGTATTTCATACCTTGGATATTGAAATATGCATAACGTGTGGCATAGGAATTAAACTCGGGCTTAAACAGCATACTTAGCAGTTTTATCAGTAAACATAGTTTGTTGCGCTATTGACCCAATTTAGATCTTTAGCACATTTAATATTAAGTAGGAGGTATAGAAACTGCCTATGTAGATTCGGACTATAAAAAACTTGATCTACAGTATACGATGTAAATCATTGTATTTACGCAAGTATATTATAAAATACGAATTTTTCCATACTTGATTTACACAATTACTCCTATTGCTTTATTCAAAGGCATCTAAAAATTGCCACTAATTCATATCAAAGTTTGCATTTTTTAAAACACGCGATTTAGTATTGATAACTAGATGGAATGAGCAGAAGATATGCCAGTGCAGGGAAAATCACAATCAAAAAATACTCGCACAGATCCTTTTAATGTTGTAATGTATACTAGTATTTGATTGATTTTTTAGTCAGAAAGAATCCAGTTATCCAAGCACTAACGTGTATTATGGGAGTATTCCAGATGAGTTTATAGGCGATAGTAGTTGACTTTGGGATGGTTTTTTATCTAAGAACTCATGTTTGAAGTTTTCCATTCTGAATGCGTATGTAGAATGTATGTAGTTTTTTTTCTGCTACTTGGGGTGTTATAAGGGTTTTAAAGAGTGATTCAGCAGTGTTTCCCTTATGATATTGTATTCCATAAATAAAATCATGTTTTTTTTTTAGTCAGAAAGGAAGACGCGGGGACGGTAACACGTGGTCTTTCAAAGAATAAGAAGTTGTGTATAACTAGCATATGCAATCCGATGATCTAGACCTTAATCACGGGTAAACCCCTAGTTACTGTGGGTTATTTGTATTTGTCACCTAAAGATTTCCAGGCAAATGTCTTTAATTCATGCAGAAGTTATTTCGATATTTTAGTATTGATCTAGAAAGACAAAAATCAATTTAATGCGGGCTAAACCTAATTGTAGTTGGCATAAAAAATTTGAAAGCTTTACATATAAAATTATGCAACTCAAACCACATAGTAATAAGTTTTTGCTGAATTAATGCAAAATTTCAATTTAGGTTTATTTAGATTATTACGACCTACAAATGGTTAGATCAATCAATTATCCTATACATGTTCAATATGAAAGATCAAAGGCTAAAATGTGACAGAATATAGTATTTAGCCTTTAAACATCGTCTTTAGCATTTTTTTATTTTTTCGATTGTCTAAAGTTCATAATATTTGTTAATCCATGCCATAATACCAAAATTGCTTGCAACATAATTTAGCAATTATAAAAGTACCTAAGTATCAGATGCATTGCCGAAATAAAAATCCAATTTATTTTTAGTTCAATAAGCAAGATTTATTTTTTCGGTAGCGACAAAGGCCCAAGCCCAGACAGCAATACATTTAATTTGTAATCCCTTGTCATTAGCTTATCTGTATTTTCGTTATTAGCAAATATGGTATTCTTTAGATCAATAAAAAAATCATTAATTAACTTATACAGGACGTTAACCGGCGCGTTGGTTTTTATTGCATTGGTGCTGCAATGTGTATACGAAACCTCAAATCCAAGATTGTGCAGCCCATTTAACATATGTTTCATTGGTATGCATGACTTCTTACATCTGCGTGCAAGCTCGGGGATCGGATAAAACAAGAAAGTATCTAATTCTGAGCGCAGCAATGACATTACAGTTCTTAATCTTTCAGTTGCAAATATATCCATACTATCGATAAAAGCATTGTCCTTTATACTCTTATTGTATAATGGACCAACTAAAGACATTTTATCATTGCCGCAGTTTTCGCAAATAAATATTGGTTTATTTTGGTTAATGGGTATTTCTTTTGTAAATAGGCAGTCACAATGTAAGTAGTAGGAAACATCCTCGTATGTCTTGTTTTTTTTGTTGTTAAAAACTCGTAAAAATACTCTAACATAAAAATCGACCGACAGTGATACTAATGGATGTATAGATTTTCCATACTTACCAGCGCATTTGGCTATATATCCAAGTAAAACGCGAATACTTTGTTCATGATGTGCAGGTGTACGAGCTATTATAGCATTGTACTTAATATAGCATTTCTTTTTGTTCGAGCACAGAACACCAGTGTCTGTAGAGGTTACACATAATAGGCCATTGTGACGTATAGTGGCCATGGCACTATCTATATACGGTGTACTACATCCAAAAGGGTCAATGTCTATTACATGAAGTTTTCCTTTATGCTTATAAAGTGCTGTGTTACAATCATCTTGTGATACAACTATATCTTTAGTGTATATATCGTCAACATAAGATCCTTCAAATTTTATATGCGAATCAGATGTTTGTAATTTTACGGTATTAGCATTGCCATCAATTATATTACTGTGCTTTAGATTTTCAACGATATTTTCTACTGCTTTACTGTCAAAATCATTTAACCAAATTTTACAATTTTTTTTGATTTCTGTTATAAATCGAATACCTCGTAAACCAGAGGCTGACATTGCTTCGAAAATGCAGGGCCGGTCTATACCTTTGACGTGCTCGTTGATCACTGCAATTGTTAGATCTCTGTTGAATTTTTGTGCAGGATTGTAAAAAACATTATCAGTGTTTATGATTCTAGCTTTATTTTCACTTATAAACTCTTCGCTCATAAAGGGATCAGTTAACAGAAAAATAATTACGTCAATAATTACCAAAGTATATTTGCATAAGCTCCATATGTATATTAGTGTTGCTGTAGTAATATTTCCGCGTAAGTTAATTAGGCGCACAATGACATTTAATATTAACAACAATTTTCTATAAGGTTGCAGTAGCAAAAGGGAAATTCTAAAGTTCCAAAGTTATATTTTTGCTATAAACGCCGGATAACAAGGATTGATCGGTTCTGCCTTAAGTTTATATTAGTGCAGCAATCAAGAGACTTGGCACAGTCACGGATTGCCATTTATGTTACACTCTAGGCTCATCCACGCGAAAAAAATGAATTTGACGCTAAGCATTAATCCATATCATCATCGCATTGCCGAATGAAAAATACACAGATTCTGCACAAAATCCTGGTGTGGATATTTCTAGACAGTTCCAAAAAATTTCACAGGGCTTTCCGACCATAATTTTCCAAGCTTAATTATTTGAATCTTATTGAAGCAGATCTAGCAAAAGGCCTTTGTTTTTAAAATTCAATACATACGCAATACTCTGTAAATCACCACTTAAAAGCCTATCTGTACCATAGCAGCAAAAAAATCGAATGAAAAATGCTGGATGCCAGTTAGAGCAATTTGTCAAGTTTGGTTAGGGGAAAATGCAATTTTAACTGCTAGCAATTATTGGATTATGATTAAAACCCATGTCATCCCGGTCTTAGCAACACTACGAAGAAAACCTCATGATTTGCTGCGGTCAAAATACGTGCGCTATAAATACATGTAAACTTGTCACAGAATGGATGTTAGTGCTTGAAATAATTAAAATATCAAGTTTACATAGTACAAATGCGATCAAAAACTCGACAACTTCCTTGAATTGATTTCGAACTCCAGGAAATTCTCCTTATGATGATAACTTGATAAACTACTTATAGCATAGATAATGTATTTTTTTGCGAATTATACAACGCGGTCGAAATAACTAAAGTACACCTCGCAAATATACATTTACAACTCATGCATGTAAATCTATCACATGTTACTAACTGAATAAAATTTAAATAGGCATTGCAGCAACCGAAATTATGTTTCCCTACATCCGCCCCTTAAATGCTTATTTCATAAAAAGCTGCTTTTTTTTAATCTCTGTCCAATCATACGCTGCCGATTTTCGTGTGTAATTCCTTATAGTTGTATTTGAATTCAAAACGGTAAGGTGATGACTACATAGAAAAAGAAAATAGCAAATCAATAATTGTCCGTCTATTTTATATTAGGTATCTTCTCCTAAAACTCCCTGTTTTATATTATTCCAAAGGTTGAGTTTATAATTTTAGTCTAAACATTAATATAGTTTGATAATCGGGGTATGGCCCAATCGAGTGTTAAGCCGTCTTATTTTAGTTTTACATCAAACTGTCTCGACCAAGCATAATTTTTACTCCTAAATATGTGATGGTTTCGATGCAGAAAATTCGTTTTTTTATGAAAAGACATTCGTTGGAATAGAAACGTTCTAGAACATTTTATTGGTTTTTAACTTATCGTAAAAGGAGAGGTATGGAAGCGTATCAATCAAAGTACAAAAAACCATCACAACCGACAAAAATCATCCCAGACTTCATGCTGATGCTAACAGAATATAACCTAATGAAGGAATGCAACCATTATACCCACCAGACACTCTCGATTACATCAAAACTATGTGAGCTTAACATCTCGAATTTCGAATTCTGGGATACAAGAAATAAATTTATCAACGACTTTTATAGTAATTTTAGATTGAAACCTAATTTAAATTTGTACATGGTAGAATATGAGAAGATATCAATAGTTGAGCCACGGTTTATGCGTGTTGTTTTCTTCAGCGTTAAACGTCATAGATTTAAAGATTTTGCATATATGGAAATGAATTGGCTAAGAAAGTGTATGCTTATTGATTGCAAAAACTTTCAAGTGTGGCATAGTTTACTGCTCTTTAGCGATATATATGATGTAAAGCCAAAGCATCTGTGGTACTTCCAAAAAATTCTTGAATATGATGATAGAAACTTACATCTATGGAATTTCTTGGGAGTCTATGCTAAAAAGACAAGTAATTTTTTTTGGCTAAAGAAATTTACTGCAAAGGCGATATACAAAAATAGCACAAACAATTCTGCATGGAGCTGTAGATATCTAGCGCATAAAGGCGATACAAATGAAAAGGCAATCAGTGATGAAATAAATTGGACAATAACACATTGCCATAATCAAGATAATGAAGCCGCGATTACATATTTGTTTGGTTATAGAGGTCATCCGTCATTCAAGCGCACAATTACAAATCTATGTGAAAAAATCGGTGACTGCTACTTTCAATATATGTTTATCGTTCATGTCATAGAGAATAAACATACTGATTTGTATGACACAGCAAGGGTTTTTTATAAAAAAATGATGTACAAAAAGGGACCTGAATACACATATATTACACAGCTTATAACAGGTGCAGGGATTAGATCTATTTAATATAAAGTTTATTTTTTTAGAGTTAATAGTGTCTCATGTTTATATTGCGTCTGGTATAACACTTCCACTTGCTTCATCTCCACATAGCTTCTTAAACGCCCAGCAATAATATGTCTATCTGATATTAAAGGTATTTTTTATGTTTTGTAATTATCAAAGCTCATTGAGCACTAAAAATACGCTACTTTTCTTATTTATCCCTTCAATGCCCCCTGATGCAAAAAATCGCCTGACAGTATTAGAAAAGTATTTAAATAGCTGGAAAGATAACAAGAAAGTATTATTTAAGGTCAATGACAACCTTATTATTTCTAATGAAGACAATAATATTGAAAGATTGCTTAACTTAGAAATATCAAGTTTACAAAGAAAAATAAACAGAAAATAAAAGTATACGCAACTCTCGTAATATTTTTGTATGCTTGCTTAAATTGACTCTAAAACGGAAAAAGATAGATGTTTTTCCATTAGCAAATATTTCGGCCAATGGATTTAACCAAAAATTGTCTAATAGTGTAAACTTTGATGTATTGTCACAACATTATCTTGTAAATATGCTAGGAACTTAGGACAGACATTCAATCAATTGTTTTTAAAAACTCTAAAGCCATCGTTTTTGGTTACAGGAGACACATTATGCTTTAAGAATTCAATAGTAGGGGCTGTTGCTGCTGAAGCGATAGAAAAAATGGGGAGAGTGATGGAAACGGAAAATGGGACTAGTGGTCTATAAGAAATATGACACAGCAGATTTAATCTTATCGAAATAAATATGTAATTTAAATAATTTAATCTAAAAAACTTTTTATTTATTTCTTCTCCTTCGTTTTTCCCTTACAATTTCCTTCAAGAGTGGATTTGCTTTATATGCATAGTTTGTCATATCTATGGTAAAATCATTGTTGTCATAGACTGCATTAAACCTCTCATCCAACATATTAGGTGCACAAAGATTCTCAGATCTTTCCTTTTGCCTTTGTTCCATCTTTATTCTCTTTCTATCCTTCCAACTTCTTATAGTCACATGTATTTTATCATCCTTTTCTTCCAACTTCTTGTTTGTACTATCCTTATAATTTTTTATTTCATTTGTAATATTAGAATCATCTAAAACATAATCGTCATCATTGCTATCGGGTTCTATATTTTCTTGACGCTCGATGTTATTCTCAAGCTTATGCTCACAGTCTGCAATTTCCTTATGGCAATGCAATATGCCAGTCTCATTGTTATCAACAATATCGTCATCGCTAATATCAATCAAAGCATGTGCTAGTGTATCCGACATTTCATCATCACTATCAAAGGCTCGCTCAATCATATCTTCAAATGTACAATCATCATCCTCTTCAACTATGCATTCATAGTCTGCTTTGTCAAAATATCGTAGATCGAGATAAACACCAGTGTTTTCTATTTCAAGATTATCGAAAGTCTCATAGATTTTCTTGGCATCTAATGGATTATTGAAAGACCCCAAATAGAATTTATCGTTTTTGTATTTGCAATAATTCAAATCGAACTTACTGGAAATGCAGTTTGAGATAAGATTTTTTATATCCGACTTTTTTAGGATTGATGTGCCAAGAAATGCAATTTTTGTTTTCATTTTCTTTTAACGGTAAAAAATGGAAAAGGATACAATAACAAACAAGGATAACCGATGTTTAGAAGACAGTGATGAAGAAGAGACAGATATTGAAAAGATAAATAAAATAGATTTCTGTGATGAAGGAAAGAAATTACTACATGACAATGAGTTAGATAACATTAGTAGAAATAATATGGCAATTTGCAATGAGGAAACAGGTTTGACAATTAAGAGGCCTAAAAACGTAGAAACCTCATTTTCGCTTGTGAAGATTAAAAAGATATTGGAACAGGATCTTGACAACAAAAAAGTCAATTCACAAGAAAGACTGCAAAAGATCGATCGGGTTTTGACTAAGTTTTTCTACATGTTTTTAGATAAATGTTACAGTAAAATGATAGAAAGAGGACGTAAAACACTTTTTATTGAAGATCTTAGAGAGGTTGTAGAGGAAAACATGGAGTTTGGTTTCTTGAGATCATTTGACCAGGCATCACACTAAAAATTTTGCAAGCTTTTTTGTTTTGGTACTATATATTGGCGCTTAGTTTATGCTTTACGACTTTTCTTCAAGCGTTTCATCATCACTTAGTACCATTGTCATTTTTTTTATTTATTTAATTAAGACGTTACTTAACAAACAAAGCCTTATAAAGATTAACAATGGTTAAAACCTATAATATACATACTTTTATTGCCAATCTGCCAGTCATCTATCAGTTTTTGTAATAATTTACATAATTTTGATAAAAATCACCAGTTCCAGGTTTATTTTTAGTAGCTCAAGAGCCCGATCGGCGTTTGTATGCGATCTATGCCTTTTCTCGGGTATGTTACTTGACACGATTGAAGTTGAAAAGCCTGGAAACAATTTAATTTATATATGGGTTAGTACATCTTATGTCTAGGATTTTAAAGCACAAGTGTCTCCCGGCTCGTTGTGGCATCACACATCTTCTCTATTGACTCCTCTATCAAACTTCCTCTGTCTGACCAATACTCGATGCTCCTTCTGTGTTCCAGGGATATGGCCTCAAGTGTTTTTTCTCAGTACAAGAGACTGTATGTATGCTTAGATGGTAGGTGTCACAACTAACTCTTTAATTTGGCCTCTGTGATACTTAGTAACCACACCGTCCCATGTCATAACATAGGTTATTATTTTGGTTTTGGCTTTGTACAGTAAGCCAAGTTCGTTTGCAAGCAGATCGTATTTGCGTTATTTTCGTTTTCAACGCAACGAAAAAAAGACAGGAAAATATAGTATTTTAAAAAATATATTTAAACCTACCTAGCATTTATACTTTAACTGAGATCAAAGCAATTTCGTAACTTTTTAATAGCGGCGTAAAAAAACAAGCTTATAATCCAATGCTTAGACTAAACAATAGATCGTGATTAGTTTTATTTCCGTTACTCAGTTATAAATCTGTTCTAGTGCCTTTTTTGTAGTATTATCTGTGATCCATTTGAATCATAAGGGTTTATTAAATACAATAATACAACATCCCCCCCTCAAGACGGTAGTCTCAATCTAACACAATATCCGCCTTAAGATCATAGTGCCTTTTCTTCCGTATTTGTCCTCCAGCCTCTTGTTTTACTAAATACGAATCGTTGCTGCATACTCCAACCACAATGCCTTTTTCAATATATCTACCCTTTACCTTCTTGCTACATCCATCCAGGTTCTCATTCTTAGCAACCAAAACCTTCTGTCCCACTTCAAATTTTTCTCTGTAACCTTTCTTAAATCTTCTCGCATAATCTCCAAATTTACTGTTTACCAAGTCTAAGTCAATGTCATTTTTCCTCATTGCCTCCAGAGGTGTTCGTCCTATAGCTGAATGATAGGTGTTGTTATATCCACTTATAATCTTATACACCAGTGCATCCGCAATTCCCTCTTCAGTCTTCAGTAAACCATCCCTTATTGTTTTTATAGCTCTTTCAATTCTTCCATTTGATTGATGTGATTCTATCGATACTTTTGTGTGCGTAATTCGATGATCTCTACAAAATTTGCTAAACACCTCGTTTGAAAACTCTTTTCCATTGTCTGTAATTATTTCTTCTGGCGCATACACTTTACACCAATCACTAAAAACTTCCACTATTGTCTGCGCTCTTGAATCGTTCACTAGCTTCCCCATAACAGCTCTCGTATAATAGTCAATCCCCAAAACTTCCGTCGCCATGTGATCCATTTGAATCATAAGGGTTTATTAAATACAATAATACAACATTATCTTAAAATTTAAAAAACATGGAGCTTTTTATCTAAACTGTTTTATATCGATCTAATTATATATATGTTACCCCACAATGCACAAATCTTCTCCACCGATGTGTAAACAAAACGCTCTTTCATGTCTTACAACACTAATGCATTGTTATATTCGAAGTGAGGATATTAAAGAAGTCGTCTTCTGGCTGCAAAATATGAAATTTTAAATGAAGTAGCACATCCCTATCAATACAATAATTCGCTTCCATTCAAATTTTCTTGTTTTTTGTTACTTATCTTATCTTTACATTTAACAACAATGGCGTGTGTAAATGACAGCTTAATTTTTAGATGGAATAGCTGAAGAAAAAGGACATTATCCAATATCCACTTGATATTCCTAATTTGTTTGTTTTTGCTCACAATGTTATTGTCTTGGATCAAAAAGCGAATTTGTAATTAATTTTGGAAAATGCATTCTAAGACTGTTGCAAAACTATAAATATAATATAAAAAATTACAGTATGTATATTTCGACAGTAATACTTGCTTTCTTGCTAGATAATGTAAGTTCTAGATTTTCAAGATTTTACTTACAAACTGATTTTCCAGAATTGAATGAATCTGCTAAGGAGGATGTCAAAGATAAGAAGGAAAAGGCCTGTGAATATACAGAAAAGTATGGGATGTATAATGATAGTGTCTGTGGCAGAAGATCCAGGCCTTTCTGGAACAGCAGGCGCACTGATATTGAACTTATGCGTGAATGGGCACAACTCAGGGCGATTGATGGCAATGGGCAGAGTATACCTCTAGCAAACTCCCCATATACCAAACAATTATCTGCAAAAATTGCCCAAATATTCAACAGAGTACCAATTAACAATAACGCTACCGGCACCGGCCCTGTTACCATTGATGTAAATGTGACGCAAACTGTCTCACAACCGGATGCTGCTTTTGCCGGCGAAAAAACTATTATAGCTGAAGTTCCTAAGATACAGAATGCTTTTGGAAGCGAATCTTTTACAAGAGAAACAGTTACATCCACTGTTACACGTTCGAGCTTATATTAGCGGTTTACAAATATATAGCTACTGGCTATATTGTAAATAAAGAATTAGTAAAAATTCATATTTTTATCGTCCTAGCTTCGTTTATGACTTTTAGACATCACCAACAACACGGTAAAATAATATTCGGATGGTTTTATGCATTTTTACATAGTATAGCTTCAAACTATTAAACGCGAAGTTTTTCTTGCAATTGCTCTGATTAACAAAACAGTGAAAGGCAAATGTCTTTACATATTTAATCGTACGCAAATTTCAATAAGATAAAATAGTTAATTAGATCGCATAAGCTACAAATAGTTGTCCAATTAGTATTTTTTACAAGGACCTCTTTAATGGGGCTTAGTATCTTTCATTATGTGGCTCCTTTTTATATTCCAGATCTAACTTGATTACGATCAACTGAGGAGCATCAGAGCCGTCTATTTGTTTTTTATAGGCCTAAACATTTGACAAAGAAGAAATTTATTAGATCTCGACACTTGTAGAAGAACAATAGTAATTATATGCATGAGTGGCAGGCATATGACTCAGTAGCCCATTATAATAGCTTATAATAAACTAATCTCTTACCCCCAAAATGATTTACCAGGAATGGTTTTTTGGTAAAAGATATTTGTTTGCCTGTTATGGGTCCAATCTCCTATTCCACATTTGTAAAGGGTTGAAGTACTTCCTGGCTCTATATCAAGTCTTGCACCCTTCTTTATTAGGCTATTAGTAGCTCTCTATGGATAATTATAACTGGAGTAAATTTCTTCCCAATGCGATTGTTCAATTAATGTCGCGATTAATGGTTCAATAATTTAGTTTCTAGTATTTCGAAAAATTGTTATTGAATAGTTATAGGACAAGAAAGAATTTATTAGCGTCTTTTTAATGCATTTTTACATTAATTACATCTGCCTAAAAATCACTAGAGAATTAGGATAGCTTGTCACTTACAAATATTTTGACAGATATTTGTTGTATTGTTTTTTAATCTTATAGAGATAACAGAAATTTGAGGCCATATTTTACTACCGCAGAGGGGCATCGACAAAGGATTAGCTAGCGAGAATATTACTGATGCGTTGAGAAGTTATGTAGAGATGAGCAAGTGGAAGAGAATAGACGAACACTGGCAATTTATTGATCCCTGCCGCATTTGATAAATAAGCTTTACTCACCTATATTAACATCGTTCTACCTGTTAAATCTTTACAGATGTCAGAAGTATTTAAACCATAAACGAATGTAATATATCGAATTTACTCCAGATTATCTTTTCTTTTATCTTGCCATGTATTTTTATCAGTGATCAGTCGATTATGCCGCTTAAACATGGAGTGATTTCGAATCACAAACAAAAGCGAGGCTAATTCTATTTACGATTCTAGTGTAAATATATTAATCCATGTTTGTTTTTTATACTAGATCCAATTAAGTGCGCAATTTAGTTCTTATATTGCATTGCGTAAGTATATAAGTATCATAAGTTACCGAGATAATGAATACTTATGTTTTTATGCTCGCATTCATGTTAAATAGGGTTAGTCTATACCATAATCATCAAAACTTACACCGAGCTTATCCTTATGTAGGCTACAATTTTCGAGAAACTAATATAGATAGCAATGACAGTGCACTAGGCTATAGAAACGATAATATGCATAAGAACATAACAGCCGATGATGATTATTACAGTGGGTCAAAACATACGTTTTCTGACCGTCGAACCAGGTTAGACAGAAAAAGCTTGAGCGAAAGGGCCGACTATGGTCGTATTAATACAAATCAAAGATCACACAGACTTTTCGGGCATCCACCTATACTCATCAGTAGTATGTATAACGACACGCCTATCGTAAATAATGCTAGCAGCCCGGAATCTGTCCAAATAACTTTGAAGGTATTTCAAAGTATTATACAATCGCGAAGTGTGGCAATACCTCCACAATCTTCATCGGATTCAAGTTCGTCTTCATCTGATTCGAGTTCGTCTTCAGATTCTAGCTCTAGTTCATCAGACCCAGCCACAAGCTCCACTCCTTCTCAAGTTGTAACAAGGATGGCTAACAATGTAATTACAATATCTATAGTTACATCCGTACCAACTTCAACACAAAAAAGCTCCTTTGAATCAAGCGATACTAAAGAATCTGCAGACAAAGATATTGTTACAGAAACAGAGAGTGTATCTATCGTAACAAAGACAACTACTGTTACGGAACCACAGCAGACAGATTCCGTGGAATCAAAAACAGAAGTAACATTGCCGCCTGTTACCAAAACAGTAACTGGCCCTACTATAACAAAGACAATGACCGTCTCAGAGCCACCTACGACGACAAGCGTAGTGTCGACAAAAGAGGTAACATTACCACCAGTTACTAAAACCGTAGCTGGATCTACTACTACAGAACGAATTACGATCTTAGAACCCGAGTATACTGAAACTGTTATATCTACAACAGAAGTTACGCTACCTCCAGTTACTCAAACGGTTACAATTGCAGAAAAGAATACTGTTTTGAATAGCTAACCATCAACCTATGCCGGTACGTGTGTTTTTATTCCATTTTTCGGCAGTTTGTAAATAAAATTTCATTGATATTAGGTTTTTAAACTAAAGTATAGGAGTTATAGAGCATTATAAACTTATTAGATGCTGTTAGGTTTGCAAATTAGGCCATTTTAATCATAACAATAGCCTATTAAATTTTTTCTTGGTGCAACCTTCTCAGAAACTTTCCTGGTATTATATATAATCTTAAGAAGTTCTTTTAAGCATCCTTATATGAATTTATGCCCTTATTGTATGTTGTATTATTGTATTTAATAAACCCTTATGATTCAAATGGATCACATGGCGACGGGAGCGTTAATGACTATACGAGAGGATAGTGACGACCAAGCGGTTGTGGCAATAGCAAAAGAAATGTTGAGGATAGAGTCGGAGAGAAGAGAGTGGGGCAACGTTTATGGAAGACGATTAAGACCCTTTAGGATAACGAAGTCGAGTAGGAAGCTTGCGGAGTTCATAGATAAGCGCAATTGGTGGAGTGGTAACTGGAGTCAAATTGCAAGAGGGCTGTTAAGTACACAGAAGAAAGAGCAGGAAGATAAGTTACGGGTCAAGGTGATAAAATACAGAGAAAAGCTGTTAAAAGAAGAAGGTTGTGAGGAGCAAGCCCATTTTAGGAATAACTACGATGAGAAGAGGTTTTATAAGCCATACAGCCTAGTTTGCTTGTTGTGTAATGGCAGAGGACATAGAGTGATGGAATGTAAGTATAAGTATGAGGAGGTCAAAAGGCGAATGTTGAAAGAAGAGTACGCTAATAAAGTAAAGCAGGAAATGGCAGAAGCCGGTGGAGTTATGGCAGAAAGAAATGGAGGAACGGTAAAAAGAGTAAAACGGGAGATTAATAGTCGGGAAAGATTGTTAGAAAAATACGAAAAGGTCTTTTACAGAGAAGGTGACGAAATTGAATTTTGTGGTGTCGAAAAATGTAAAATCGAGACGAAGAGAGGTGCAAAGGTTGTACAGAAAGGAGCAATGGTGCCGCAGGCATTACGAAGACAGTTGGATGAGTATCTACTGGACTTAGAAAAAAGAGGTGTGATACGAAGATCTACAAGCGATTGGCGTAATCCGATACGTGCAATAGTAAAACCAGATGGAAGTATAAGATTGGTTTGCAACTTGATGAAGCTTAATGACTTGTGCGAAAAAGATCCCTACGAGCTTAAGAATATTAGAGATGTGATTTGCTCGACACAAGGAGCGGAGTATTTCAGTGTATTAGACTTAAAGGAAGGGTTTTATGGAATAGAGATTGAAGAACAGGACAAGAAAAAAACAGCATTTGAGTATGATGGTAGGATTTATGAATGGAATAGCATGGTAATGGGATTCAAAAATTCACCACAGGTAATGCAAAGAGTATTGAGTAGGATTTTAGAGAAGTATATGAACAATGGTGTAAATGTTTATATGGATGATATCGTGGTGTATGCAAGAACAAGAGCGGAACACGACAAAATTTTTGAGGAAGTATTACAAAGGCTGATGACGAATAAGTTGAAAGTTAACAAAAGGAAATTGCAATTTGCGTTAGGCGAAGTGGAGCTTTTGGGCGTAAAAATAAACGGAAAGGAGCAACTGCCGAGTGACATAAAGAAGAACGAGGCATTACTATATCCCAAACCACATAATTTGAAGGAACTAAGAAGATTCTTGGGTTTGGCTGGGTGGTTTAGAAGCTTTATAAAGGATTTCGCGACAATAACAAGCAAATTAACAGACAGTTTGAGAAAAACAAGTGATGACTGGAAGTGGACCGAGGATATGGATGTTGAGTTTGAGAACGTAAAGAAGACATTAAGCAATATGAGTAAGATTTTGCTGCCGGATTATAATCGTGAATTTACACTAAGGACGGATGCAAGCAATGTTGGCATTGGGGCCGTGTTGCTCCAGGAAAGGGATGGAAAAATGATGCCAGTACAGTGGGCAAGTAAGAAGTTGACACCCACAGAGACAAGGTATGGAATTAGTGAAAAAGAAATGTTGGCAATATTTTGGGCTGTTAAGAAATTTGAGTACGATCTGAGAGGAAGGAAATTTAAAATCATTACCGACCATAAGGCATTAGAAAATATTAGAGATAAAGCGCATTTCGAGAATAATAGAATTAATAGGTGGATAGAAAAAATACAAGAATTTGATTTCGACATTAAATACGAGAAGGCAGAAAACCTGGTAGTACCGGATGCATTATCAAGGCTGTATGAGCCTAAGGTAGAGTTTGAGCCTAAGACAAAAAGAGGCAAAGAGATAATTGAGGGTAAAGTGAACAAACATGTTGTAGTAGAGGATGGGAAATCATATTGGATTTCTGATAATGGACTGAAAAGAATAATGCCAGAGATTGATAGAAGAAAGGGCTAAGGTTAATTATACGGTTGGAGGGAAAAGTTTATGGTTGGAGGGAAATTTGCCTAATATTTTTATTTTTTACCCCCTAAAAGTACAACAAAAAGCATAAAAAATGACTAAGAGAATGCTTTTTTTACGATGCTAAACCCTTAAAAATTGGGTTTTAAATTTTTTTTACTCATTTTACGGGGTAAAAAAAAATCTAGTACATGAACTTTATTATTTCTCCACTTTTAATTTTCCCTCCAACCGTAGACTTTTCCCTCCAACCGTATACTTAACCATAGCCAATCTTATCAATCACTTCGTGCTTTGAATACTGGAGGAAAATAGATCTATGATCTATTGGCAGGGCCAAGGAACTCTGCAATGATTGCAAAGCGCCAGGTATGATGTGTGCAGATAGTTGATAACATCAACTACCGCACACGGAAGCTTTGTATAGCGGAAAGCTACCTACTTCCTCCAAGGAGCATACTCAGTATTAGAGATCTCTGAAGGCTTGGGTTCCAAAAGTTCTATAAATGTTTAGCAAGGTATCTTCGTCTTGCTTTCCTAAACGCTTGGCACTCTATCAGCATGTGCCAAGTGTCTTCGACTACATCAGCTTTGCAGAAGATGCAGGTGTCTATGAGGTTGGCATTGAGTTTATGCCTTCTCACTAGAGCGTTTGTGTATGAAAACGTTCCAGTTCTGATTCGCATTAGGGTATTTAGGCCTTTGATGCTTATCATTTCGTGTAATTCTGCTTTTCTAAGCATTTTATTGCTACTAATACGTATGGTATTGGCGAATTGACCAATAATAGATTGATCTCTGTCAAACAATTTTTTAAATCTGTTCTTTTTTGTAGCTTGCACTAGTTCCTTTGTTAGTAGTGCAGCGTCAATGTTCATAGTCTTTAGCCACCTAAAGGCTTCTTTTATCCAGGACTCTTCCTGGATCTGAAAGATTGGTGCCCTGCTATCAATTCTGATAGCAATTCCTTGAGTGTTTCCATTTGGAAATGCCTCTTGCCCTACTCGCTGCTGATTGCACGTAAGGCATCTCTATGTCAAATTCGTTGTATGTCCGTAGACGGCAGAAGTTTGACTTTTTGACTATGCACTTGAATGAATTGTCAATAATACGTTTGAGTGGGTATACCCGGTGCTCACACATTCCGTATATTTCGCTTCCAAACATGATCCTAGGTATTAGGATATTGTTTATCAGCATTCTTCGATATTCTAATGGTACAATTTGTTACCAATGGTGCTTTTTATCTGCAGCATTGTGCAGCGTCCTATGGTAAGTCTGTACTTTGCCATTTCATAGAGGTCAAGATTGCTATTGATCTCGGAGCCTAGATAGACGTATCTATCTATGTTAGGTAGTTCCTCTCCATTGTATACGAGAGGTTTTCCTTGCGGGCAGAGTGGATCGGTATTAATCTCCATAATTCCGCATTTGGTGGGGTTCACTTCCATCTGGTTGTCAATCATCCAGCTGTTGATAATCCCTAGTTTTTGCTCTAGATCAAGTCTAGATTCTGCTGCAATGACTGTATCATCTGCAAACATCAGGCCTCTGAGGCCATTCCTCTATCCTTCTACAGGTACTGGATTGATTTTGTCAAGTATGCTGTTAATAAATATACTGAACAGCAACGGTGAGGTTGGACATCCTTGTCTCACGCCTCTTTCGTATAGGAAGCTATTTCCTATAGTTTGGCCACTCCTTACTCTAAGTGTGGTGTTTTCATACATCCGGCTGATAAAGCTTATGAATGTATTACCAAGGCCAGCTTCTCGCAGTCTATTGATTAGTAGAATGTGAGGTACTAGATCGTAGGCTTTTTTCAGATCTAGAAACCCAAGGACAGTAGAGTTGCCTCGGATCTTTCGTCTTTGGCAGCATTCAGTTAAACATGCTGCTTGGGATACACACTCTTCTTGAGTGATAAATCCACTTTGCTCGGGTCTTAAGAGCTTATGCTCAGAGCAAATTGTTTGAAGTCTGGTAGCAAGGATTTCTGCCAGAACTTTTAGCAGAGTGTTTATCAGCGTGATACCTCTGTAGTTATTAGGATCGAGTTTGTTACCCTTTTTGTGAATAGGGACAACGATGTTATCGGCCCATTCGGTTGGAAGGGCATTCTCCCGAAATGTCTTGTTTATTATTGCCAGTATATCTTTTGCAAGGTTACTAGTCGGCTGCTGCTCGTTTGCAACAAGTTTGTAGACTTCACCAGGGATTTTATCCAATCCCGGAGCTTTACCATTTGTAATGGATTTAAGGGTTGAGGTTACTTCATCCCAAGTTATCTCAGCGTCTGTGATGTAAGCATAGCTCACGTTACACCGGTAATCCTCAAGATATCGAGTCTCTGAGGGTTTTTTGCATAGGTTCATGAAGTGGTCTGACCACACTTTATTTACCATGTTTGGATCAGTAAGGATTTTTTTAGATCCGTTTTGATAGATTGCATTGCTAAGCATGCATCTATTGCTAAGCTTGGAGTGCAACATTAGCCATCTCTAGCTATTTCCTGCATCGTTGTTTTTTAGACGGTTTATACCTGTTTTTATGTCTGTCAGGTAGTGTTTACGCCTAGCAGTCTGGATTTCTGCCTTTGCTGTTTTCCTTGCTTTTTCTATTCTTCAATTATAGCAAGGTTTCGTGACACCTTGATGTCAGTAAGTCTTTTGTGCCTAATAGCCTCTTTGACCTTTTCTGATATGTGGAAATCATTGTCTGATTTTGTACATTTTCTAATTACCTTTTCGTCGACTAATTTATGCTTAAGTCGATCGTAGAACTTAGTAATCGTTTCCTGCAGTGAGTCACAGCCTTCAATTAGGTCCATGTTTGCAATATTTTTGGCCACTTTTTTGTTTAGTAGCCTTTTTCTGTCAAATATTTCTCCTATTTGATCTGTTGCTTGAGGTGTTTTGCACTCAAGTATATTAAAATTGGAAGTGGTCAGACAGTCTCCATTTTCTTTTCACGCTTTGTGATGTGATGAGATTTGGAGCGTTGCCAATCCCAAAGTCTACGGGTCTTTTAGTAGTGCGCCGCAGCCTACAAATTATAGTTCCTCTTGTAGGAGCTGTATTTGCGAACATATTAATATTCTTTTTTACAAAGAAACTACTCATCATGTCTGGTGTGGCATTCCAGTCACCCACCATAACGATTTTCTTATTCTCGTAATTTCGTAAGGTTTGACATACTCCTTCCATTCTCAAATTTCGTCTACCAGCCTCGTGTGAGCGATGCACATTGCCGAATATCATATCGATTCCACAGCCTTTTGCTTCGACAATTAGAACGTCAGGTGCAGTTTCAATAACTCCGACCTCCAAGTTTGTCTTTTTCTTGATGCCCAGGAGTAGTCCTAGGCCATTATTCTCAGCAGGTACTTCGATAACGCTGTATCGATTAAGATACAAACGTTTCTCGTACTCGCGTCTGTTGGTTTCCTGAAGACAAATGATATCAGCATCATATTTCATAAGCAAAAGATATAGTTCTTCCAGCTTGTTGTTCATGCCGTTGATGTTGAGAGATAGGATGGACATCAATTTGCCATCAGCTCTGGCGGTGTTAACTCTTACCTCCTTTATAAGGTAGGTGGGGTTATTGGTAGCTGGTTTCTCGTCACTTCCAAGAGATAGTCTTGGCCGCACAGTTCTGAGAGGAGAGCTACGTTTTCGTAGACGGGAGTTATGGAGTAGCGCAAGTTTTTCTCGGCTAGTCGTTTTCTATATGACATAGATCTATTTCGCACCTGTTTGCCAAGGCGGTAGGTGCTTTTCAGTTGTGCTCTGTTTTTTTTTTCGTCACAGCAGAGTGTCTGACTAAAAGTCACGAGCAGGTGAGGTCTGCACTGTCAATAGTCGGGTAAAACCAGGTATTTGGCCTTCTCGACGTATCGTATAAGTTGTTTTTAAAACAACTAGTCTCAATGACGTGTTATTGGATTTATTGTCTTGGTGGTTTTCTCCACCCTTGTTGCACTCGCGTGCGTTGTCATCCATGAGAGTGTTTGACTAAAAGTCTTTTGGTAGGTGAGGTCTGCACTGTCAATAGTCGGGTCGAACCAGGTATTTAGTTTTCCCGACGTATCGTATGGGTTGTTTTGACAAAAAAAAAAAAAAAAAAAAAAATCTGATTTTATTCATGGTTAATCCGTCGCTAAAAATTTTCATCACATTGTAACTACATAAAACTTCAACATCATTTCCACCACAATACTAATCCTGGAGCCCACTCCTATCATACACTTCGTGCTTTGATTACTGGAGGAAAATAGATCTACGATCTATTGGCAGGGCCAAGAAACTCCGCAATAATTGCGAGGCGCCTAGGCATGATGTGTGACAGATAGTTGATAGCATCAACTACCGCACACGGAAGCTTCGTATAGCGGGAAGCTACCTGCCCCCCTCCAAGGAGCAGACTCAGTATTAGAGATCTCTGAAGACTTGGGTTCCAAAAGTTCTTCAGATGTTTAGCAAGGTATCTTCGTCTTGCTTTCCTAAACTCTTGGCACCCTATCAGCATGTGCCAAGTGTCTTCGACTACATAGCTTTGCAGAAGATGCAGGTGTCTAAAAGGTTGGCATCGAGTTTATGCCTTCTTACTAGAGCGTTTGTGTGTACAAACGTTCCGGTTCTGATTCGCATTAGGGCATTTAGACCCTTAATACTAATCATTTCGTGTAATTCTGCTTTTCTAAGCATTTTATTGCTACTAATACGTATGGTATTAGCAAAGCGACCAATTATAGATTGGTCTTTGTCAAACAATTTTTTTACTCTGTTTGCTTTTGTAGCTTGCACTAGTTCCTTTGTTGGTAGTGCAGCGTCAATGTTCATAGTCTTTAGCCATCTAAAGGCTTCTCTTATCCAGGTTCGTTTTCTAGATTTGAAGGATTGGTGCCCAGCTATCAATTCTGAAAGCAATCCCTTTGAGTGTTTCCATTTGGAAATACCTCTTGCCCTACTCGCTGCTGATTGCACGTAAGGCATCTCTATGTCAAATTCGTTGTATGTCCGTAGACGGCAAAAGTTTGACTTTTTGACTATGCACTTGAATGCATTGTCAATTATACGTTTGAGTGGGTGTACCCGTTGCTCACACATTCCGTATATTTCGCTTCCGAACATAATCCTTGGTATTAGGATATTGTTTATCAGCATTCTTCGATATTCCAATGGTACAATTTCGTTACCAATGGTGCTTTTTATCTGCAGCATTGTGCAGCGTCCTATGGTAAGTCTATACTTTGCCATTTCATAGAGATCAAGATTGCTATTGATCTCGGAGCCTAGATAGACGTATCTATCTATGTTCGGTAGTTCCTCTCCATCGTATACGAGAGTTTTCCTTGCGGGCAGAATGGATCAGTATTAATCTCCATAATTCCGCATTTGTTAGGGTTTACTTCCATCTGGTTGTCAATCATCCAGCTGTTGATAATCCCTAGTTTTTGCTCTAGATCAGGTCTAGATTCTACTGCAATGACTGTATCGTCTGCAAACATCAGGCCTCTGAGGCCATTCCTCAATCCTTCTACAGGTACTGGATTGATTTTGTCAAGTATGCTGTTAATAAATATATTGAACAGCAACGGTGAGGTTGGACATCCTTGTCTAACGCCTCTTTCGTATAGGAAGCTATTTCCTATAGTTTGGCCACTCCTTACTCTAAGTGTGGTGTTTTCATACATCCGGCTGATAAAACTTATGAATGTATTACCCAGGCCAGCTTCTCGCAGTCTATCAATTAGTAGACTGTGAGGTACTAGATCGTAGGCTTTTTTTAGATCTAGAAACCCAAGGACCGTAGAGTTGCCTCGGATCTTTCGTCTTTGGCAGCATTCAATTAAACATGCTGCTTGGGATACACACTCTTCTTGAGTGATAAATCCACTTTGCTCGGGTCTTAGTAGCTTGTGCGTTGAGCATATTGTTTGTAGTCTAGCAGCAAGAATTTTTGCCAGGACTTTTAGCAGAGTATTTATCAGCGTGATACCTCTGTAGTTATTAGGATCGAGTTTGTTACCCTTTTTGTGTATAGGGACAACGATGTTATCGTTCCATTCGGTTGGGAAGACATTTTCGCGAAATGTCCTGTTTATTATTGCTAGTATATCTTTTGCAAGGTTACTAGTCGGCTGCTGCTCGTTTGCGACAAGTTTGTAGACTTCTCCAGGGATTTTATCCAAAGCCGCAGCTTTACCATTTCTAATGGATTTTAGGGTTGAGCTTACTTCATCCCAAGTTATCTCGGCGTCTGTGATGTGAGCATAGCTCACGTTACACCGGTAATCCTCAAGATATCGAGTCTCTGAGGGTTTTTTGCATAGGTTCATAAAATGGTCTGACCACACTTTATTTACCATGTTTGGATCAGTAAGGATTTTCTTGGATCCGTTTTGAAAGATTGCGTTGCTAAGAATGCATCTATTAGTGAGATTGGAGTGTGACTTTAACCATCTCCAGCTATTTCTTGCATCGTTGTTTTTTAGATGATTTATACCTGTTTTTATGTATGTCAGGTATTTTTTACGCCTAGCAGTCTGGATTTCTGCTTTTGCTGTTTTTCTTGCTATTTCCAATTCTTCAATTGTAGCAAGGTTTCGTGACACCTTGATGTCTGTAAGTCTTTTGTGCTTTATAGCCTTTTTGACCTTTTCGGATATGTATAAAACATTGACTGATTTTGTACATTTTCTAATTACCTTTTCGTCGACTAATTTATGCTTAAGTCGATCGTAAAACTTAGTAATCGTTTCCTGCAGTGAGTCACAGCCTTCAATTAGGTCCATGTTTGCAATATTCTTGGCCACTTTTTTGTTTAGTAGCCTTTTTCTGTCAAATATTTCTACTATTTGATCTGTTCCTTGAGGTGTTTCTGCACTCAAGTGTATTAGAATTGGAAAGTGGTCAGACAGTCTCCATTTTCTTTTCACGCTTTGTGATGTGATGAGATTTGGAGCGTTGCCAATTCCAAAATCTACGGGTCTTTTAGTAGTGCGCCGAAGCCTACTGATTCTAGTTCCTCTTGTAGGAGCTGTATTTGCGAACACATTAATGTTCTTTTTACAAAGAAACTGCTCATCATGTCTGGTGTGGCATTCCAGTCACCCACCATAACGATTTTCTTATTCTCGTAATTTCGTAATGTTTGACATACTCTTTTCATTGTCAAATTTCGTCTACCAGCCTCGTGAGAGCGATACACGTTGCCGAGTATCATACTGATCCCGCGACCTTTTGCTTCGACAATTAGAACGTCAGGTGAAGTTTCAATAACTCTGACCTCTAAGTTTGTCTTTTTCTTGATGCCCAGGAGTAGTCCTAGGCCATTATTCTCAGCAGCAGGTACTTCGATGACGCTGTATCGATTAAGATACAAACGTTTCTCGTACTCGCGTCTGTTGGTTTCCTGAAGACAAATGATATCAGGATCATATTTCATAAGCAGAAGATATAGTTCTTCCAGCTTGTTGTTCATACCGTTAATGATTAAAGAGGGGCGGGACATCAGTTTGCCATCTTCTCTAACGGTGTTCTCAAGCGCAACGTTTCTTTTCAGTGTTTGCGCTTTGAATTTACAGGCGAGCTTCTTGCCTGCTTTTCGCAAAGCTGTATCGATTGCTTCTATCTCAAGGTTTCTACTTACGCATAAGCGTAGGTAGAATGAGAGTTTTTTACGAATTCTTTTAATTTTGAAATCGTTTTTACTAATGTACTTAGTAATCTCCTGATGTAACGTGGCCATCGGGAGTATCCGGTCAGTGTTAATAATATAGTTTGATATATTGTTAGTATTTAGCTTGCCTGAGGTGAGATTAGCATTATCGGGGCTCTCTCCGACAGGCAATGGAAAGCAAATGTTAGATTTACAAGAAACAGATGTTGTTAAGAGTGGAGATTTATTTAAGTCCTTATTACCCCCACTTCCTTGATTAGTGGAGGGCCACACCAGGTTCATCCTGGGTGGCGCAGTCGTAGTTTTCAAAGAAGTGATCAGCAATTGATTTGCAGTCATTCTCTTTTAACAGCGAGATCAGCATTTTCCCTCTTTCTTTCGCGTTTTGTGTTCCACGTTGGCATTCTGTTGCCAATTGTGTTAGCACAATAGGGTTACAATTTTCCAGGTTGGCTGGTACGATACGAGCGCCAATGGAGTTGTACTTCCAACTGTTGTTGGTTGAACACTCAATAAACGCGATGCAGCGCAAGTCTGTCAGTTTGAGTATTGTTGATATGCTTGTCTTTGGTATGCAGTTAATTCGTTGTATTGCTACTTTGAAGTCAGCAATTCTTTTTAAGGCTGGTCTATGTAAATCTCGCAGACTTTCATTTTTTTAAGGTCTTTGCTTGCCCATTAAGTAGTCAACAAGGGCAGTATCGGTTCTTCTGCTCTTCGTATTAGACTTTTTAGGAGGCCTTACGGCGGATGTAGTAGTCTGGGTGGCTACTTGGCCTTTTTTGGGTGGTTCCTGCAGGTGTTCAGTCGCTGCGGCCTTTCCTTTCAATTGCTTAATTTTCTGTTCCCTGAGGACAGTTATTGCTTGTTCAAGCATTAAGATTTGTTGATCCACATTTTCAGCTGTCATAAAGGGTGAGAATATTTCCAGAGCCTTAATGGCAGCTTTGAGAATTATATGTGGTTCTCTTGGGGCAGTACTAAGCGTTTTTAGTTGGCTTAGTATTGTGTTTACACAGGTTCTAACTGTATCCTCAGACACCGTTCCTGTGGAAGGACTAACATGTTTATAGGATTCCGTAGAGGCATCATGTGCAGGCTTCAGGTTGACATTTACCTCCTCTATGGGGTAAGTGGGGTTATCTAATTAGCTAAAGTATGCTGCCGATTTGATATACAGAATAAGCTACATTCTAACTAAATGATGTTTATGTATATTTCACATAATGCAAATATATTTAAACTTTATTCAATATGGAAAGCTTTGTTTCTTACCTTTATCCTATCTGCAGACTACACCTCGTCACCATGTTGCACTACCAACCTTGCAGTCTCGCAGCAAGCGTCAGCCATTGCAACCTACCTCTTCCTATTCCTCTGAGATGCAAATATATTTCACATTATAAAGTGATTATAATGCATAAAAAAGCAAGCAAAAAAACAATTTTCAAGATAATTTATTATCTCAAATCCAATGAAGCCGGCATTGGATCAATTTTTGTAGCAAAATGTCTTTCAATATCCTTTAAGGTATCCATTTCATCATCAAAAACTAAATTCAAGGCAGTTCCCTTCCTTCCGTATCTCCCAGCTCGTCCAATTCTATGGATGTAATTGCTCATGTCACTCTTAGGTGGGATGTCAAAATTGATAATCAAACTAAGGTGCTGTATGTCAATGCCTCGACCAATCAAACCTGTTGCAATGAGGAGACGACATGATCCCTTTTCAAACTTTTCAAGCACTGCAACTCTCTCAGACTGCATTAAATCTGCATTAATGAAATCACAAGGTATCGATTTTTTTTGTAGCTCTCCATATAAGTACCTGACAGCTCGCCTTGTGTTTACAAACACTATGCATTGTCCAACCTTGTGCTTATGATAAATGTCAAACAAGACATTAAGCTTCATATAATCACTGTTATTATACGGCCTTTGACCAAGGTTAACATAATATTGTTCAATCCCCTTCAAAGTTTGCTCATCGTGTCTCAAATCAACAACCAAAGCATTCTCCTCGAGAATAGCATCAGCAAGCATAGCAACAGACTTTTCCCATGTTGCGCTGAACATAATAATTTGTGCTGTTTCGGGCAAAAACTCCAACATCTCCTCTATTTTCTTGTTAAATCCAATATTAAGCAGTTCATCAGCCTCGTCAATGACAATCAAGTCAATATGCTCGCGTTGCAAGGCACCATCAGTGATCATATGCAAAATACGACCGGGTGTACCAACAACTATTTCGGGTGACCTCATAAGCGCTTCCGAGGTTGTTCTTACGTCCGATCCACCTGATACCACAATAATATCTATATCCATATACGCTGCAAGCGATTTGATTCTCTTGCAGTTCTGCTCAGCCATCTCGCGTGTATTAACCAAAATAAGAACTTCTGTTCTCTTCTTTCCACTCAGCCTTTGCAATGCCCCAATACCGAATGCACCCGTCTTACCCGTGCCACTCTGTGCCTGCGCTCTTAGGTTTCTGCGCTGGATGATCGGTGCAATAGCTGTTTTTTGGATATAAGATGGCTTGTCAAACCCTGTTGAGTAGATTCCTCTTAACAAGTCATCCTTCAAATTATACTCCTCCCATTTCTCGTATAACCTTATCTTGTCGTTGTCTTTGCCTGTTTGGCTGTCATTGTCTATGCCTGCATCGCTTTGTTTACCATCGTTATTGTTCATTTTTTTTTCATTTGTAGAATATACCTCATTGTTTTGTGCAACCATTAAAGGGCCAAAAATTAATTTCTTAAGTAAGTTTTGGATCCAAAACAAATTGTTTTAAAGCGTAGACACAAATTAATACTAAGGATAGACACAAAAGTAAATTTAGGCGGAAAAAAGAAAGAGATGGATTATGTTTATTGTATGTAATACACACACCTTAGACGAATTTCTTGAAGACATAAATCTATACAATTTGACAGACATCTCCAAAAATATCAATGCAAAGTTTGGATCTATTATAAAAAGAATTTTACTATCTATTTGGTTCTTTCGACAAATGACTTGGAAAAATGCTAGATAATTTTCTTCTAATAGAGACTGGCTGTCATTCACACAAATAAATAGCTTTCGGTATTACCACATTGTACATATTAAGTAAACATTTCGGAGACCTCATAGATTGCAACCTTTCTATATCCGTTCTTGTACACCAAATCAAGTATTCTAATTAAAGAGTGCATCACAAGGAATCTTCATTTATGTACCTTCTGTCATAGAATAGCTTAAACATGCAATATAGCTTAATGCAGCCTCAAAATATTATAATATTTGCACTTCGCTCCCTATTTTGCTATGAATTTTCTCCAGAACTTCCGTTATATTTTGCTTTGTAGCTGACTAATTCCACAGGCTTTATGAGACTTTAACACAAAAAATCTTTTTTTTACACAAAAGGTCTTTCTGTTATTTCAGCATTTTGCTAAACTATGATAGTTTCGGTTTTTGTGATGAAATAAGTGGGTTCTTTTCTTGATAAAAGAATTTTGTAATGTATTAACGCAAAGAATTAAGTGTCGGGTTTGGTAATGAAGAGGATATGTTTGAGTTTATCATGTGTATCAATTGTTGACTCTTAAATACTTACTATCACTAAGGGCCTTATCAGCGATATAAATAAATACCTACTATTATTTCTTATCTTTGGTACTGACATTTAGGTTTATGCGCTTTGTTTATGGTGGGAAAATCACTCTAGCATAAACCCGATAATGTTTCTCCGATCATTACCGCTAAAAAAGCTTAAATGTCGCTTCCTCATAGCTCTTAATCTCTTAGTCTAGTCCATGATACGTTTTTGTAAGTCTTAACATGTTATAAATGATTGTTACCTCTTAAGGATCGCTTGTATTTTGCCAAAATATTAAATCATCGACAGTATTGTTTTAGATGTTTCTTATCCCGATAAGTAAGATTTGCATTAAACCGCAAGTTTTAGCAAGAAAGAAATATGTTTGAATTGATATTTTGTATACGCTGCAACGCCCCAATGCTTTTTAAGTGTCTTCGTTGTGTTATTTTGCTTGCTGTAAATAATATT